>JAZHYW010040677.1:0-13848 GCA_037355805.1 Ixodes ricinus | reverse complement strand
ATTCGAACAATACAACATGCCCTTGAACATAACAGAAATGAAAACGATGACGTCATGCGTTACTGAAACGAATAGGCAGAACCGCACTAATAAAATCACCATAGGGAAGAGTACGTATTTTCCCATCAAGATTATTCCAAATTTCAATACTATGTGGAAAAACTAATATCTAAAGCAGTTAGTATGAGACTGAAAAGGAACAATATTTAATGAATGAGATCGTCTGGTGCATGAGCTAGTAGAGAATGAAATATATTTACTTCTCTCAATTCCACAGTCCTCATTAACAATTCTGTGCAACATTTTAATTCTATAAACTGTTCGCCTTCTAGACAAAGGCTCCAGCCCCAGAGATGAAACAGCCGAGGAGGGCGAAAAATTACGGTCATACCTATTCAAAATAAACCTTACAGCCTTGGCCTGGATAGGGATAAACGTAGAGACTCACCATGTCCAACATCTGCTTCAATAGATGCTTTTAATAATTAAGAAACATTGCTTGTCAGCTTCAAATATATAATTTAGGTTCATCAGTATTTTGATACTGCTAGCATCGTGGCTATTTATGGCCATGTATTACCTTGCAGTTGTTTTTATTTACGGTGATCTGATTAAATAATCACATTAGCTTACGCTATATTTCTCTAAACAAAGGAGGAGCCCGCTGTGGACACGCCTTTTCCGGGATCCTTTATCATCAGGATGCGAGACGGAGAACACAAGATCACCCGTGGGAAGTGCTGTGTTCACCTGACTCCCAGATTCTCTCTTGAATGTGCTTTGATCCTGTGCCTCGCTGTTTACTTTGTTTTGAATCTTTCTTACCTCTATGCATTTGGACAAACTTTGGGTCTCCTGCAAACAGTGCTAGTCAAGAGCGAGGTGTTTGAGTCATGTCTCATGTCATTTAAACTGAAGACTCTCTTAAAGGAGTTGAAAAATGCACCCTCAGAATGTACCAACACAGAAACTAACACAAACTAGGTGAGTGTTAAGTTATGTTCAAACTACTATACAAGCCTGATTTAAGGAACCTCTGAGATGCAATATTTTTTCTTTTAAGACACCTAGAAATTGGTTCTCTCCAGAGTCACATTTTCTTAATGAAAAGTATAAATATCAAACCCATTTCAAAGTGCCAACCTGAGCAGTGTGACTTAACAAGTGCCCGAAAGATGTCGGGGTGGTCGGAAAGATGGCAGTCTTCTTTCTCAAGCAGTATTACAGCACTGAGAAGCGAATGGAATGGAACTGAACTCCCCCTGCACTCGGAGGAGCAGAAAGCAACAAACATAAATGAAAAAGGTATACGTGTGGTCTCTGGGAGCTGCGCTCCTCCGAGTGCAGACGAAGTCTCATTCCGTTCGCTTCTCGGCTCTCTACACTGGTTGCGGAAGAAGACTGCCCTCTTTCCAACTACATTGACATCTTTTGGATTTCTCCTACATTACACTCCTGAGGCAGGCACTTTGAAATGGGCTTGATTTTTTTAGTTTTTATGAAAAAAAAGATATGCGACTCTGGAATAAACTAATTTTTTATGGTGTCTTGGAACCGTAGTCAGTCGCCTCACTTGAAAGAAAACCTTTTGGACGTGTCAAGCACCCCTTAAGTTGACCTTGGGTGCATGTTATTTTTTTAGAAGCTTTATCTGTGAAAGGAGCCTCTAACCCAGTTTTTGAAACAAGCTGTATTTATTTTTACACTTCTCACAATACTTTAGAAATGCAAGGTCCATCTGCATTGTTTCTTTCAGATTAATTACATTGTTCTTCGCCGCCTAATTATCAACCTTTTAGTTCTGAGCATTTTATAGCTGAGGGGCAAGTTAAATAAACAATTGGAACTGTCTTATCATATGGTTTGTGCTTCACTTAGTCATTTTGTTTTGCAAAGCTTTGACCATGCCAGTACTGCATGTGTGACCAACAATGTTTATACATTAGCAGTTCTTACCTATACACTAGCTGACTGTTACTGAGTTACAATATAAAATTTGATTAAATCTGATCATTCTTCTTTTATTGTTTGTGCCTTAGATTTCTTTACCATTTTAGCTTGTCTCAGACGTCACATGAGAGGCAAAGATACTGTGAGCAAAACACATCTGCTACAGCTATGTCTGTACTGCTGTAGCATTTTCTTTCTGTTAGTACTTGATAGAAATCTTGAGCTCAGTCAGTTTGTTACACAGTTATGGCTACTGGAGTAATGGCTTCCACTAACTGATGTTCAAAAGGTCGGAGTAGATTTCGCAAATTTTCGACGCACTAACATGTTTTAAGGGCCTGTCATTGCTGCCACCATTTGTGTGTTGTATCGTTTTGGATCTGCCTTAAAACACCGAACAATAAAAATAACCAGTCCACTTAGCTGGGATGCCATTTCAGATAAAACAGTACCAATCATTTCTGAAACATTGTTTTCTATAAAGCAGGTCATGGCGTTGTGTTGTCCCAGATATTTTTGCACTTGCCTTGTAGACCATTCTAAGGTGCCGTTATATAGAGATCACATCAAAAGCAATTGCAAGGAAAGCAATTCTGCTGCAAGTACGTTTCTGATGATGTGGCTCTTTTTTGTTAGCTCAATGTATTATGAAATGAAGAGCTCACAGTGCATCACAAAAGGAGTGACTTGGGAAGAAGCCTTCTAGAATGGCAGTCTAATTTTCACAAATAGCCTTAGCTTCTGCAGGACACTGATGAAGCTGGGTCTCTTAGTGAAACGTCAGCTGCCGCTGAGAATTCTAAAATACTAAATTTCAAGTTACTCTATTCACATGCACAATGTGCTGCGAGCTCTTGATTTCTGGTGACACTGAGCTATCAGAAAGCGAATACCACAGCACCAGAAACTTGTGTGCAGCATAACTGCTTTCTTTACAGCTTCCTTGCTTTTAATTTTATGTCTGACATCTTAGAATGGTCTATAAGAAGGCAGGTGCAAAAATATGTGGGACAACAAAAACCCCTTACCTGCTTTATATGAAACAGTGTTTCGGAAACAGCTAGCTTCTTCTATCTGTACCAGTGTTCCAGATATAAACATATGAAACACCGTTTCACATAAGTCTCCCAATTATATGTGGGACAGCTTTCCATATATGACATTACGTGGAGCACTGTTCCGCAAAACACCTCGGAGGTCTATCTGAAATGGTGTTCCGCATATTCTCAAGATATCTGGAACAGTGTTCCAGGTGGGTAAGTGGAAAATTTTTGCAATAATTTTCCACTTATAGCCGGAACCTAAGTGGAACGGTGTTAAGAGTGTAGAGAACCGGGCTGAGCGGGTCTTCACAGTCCAAGAGAGTGGCAGAAAATTTCTAGCTGATAGAGGGCGCCAGAGTCGCACTAGCCGCATCAGCATCAGCAACATGGCGGCGGCCTAGAAGCGTTTTTTGGAAAGGTGTATATAGAGTCTGCAGCGTGAGCTTTCGCACTACGTGCTCTGAGCGGCTGTGCGTCAGTTGTGCGTTAGCCCACTCGGCCACCGAGTCCCCGGCTTATGGCGTGCTGACTAAATGCCTCCTGTATACTCTATGCTAGAGTTCCTAGATAGGCTCCCCTCACCGTAGGAGAGTCTAAGTCCCATTGGTGCATCTATGTTTAACCAGCCTGAGCTTAGACTGCCTCAATGGGCGACTTGTCAATAAACCACTAGCCTGTAGTCTTTAACGTGAGCCACGCAGTAATGATACACGACCGCACGCCGGTGCGATCCCGTAGGGGAGCCAGAGTTGCGAGTCTGCTTTCCACGGGTCGCCATGCCGCTATTTGCCGAATTCAGTCACGTGAAAAACAATAATTCAATGTTACACAGGAAAGCATCTTCTACATCCGCTCCACAACTCCGTTAGCCACTAGCCGCTCGCTAACTAACCACCAGACAACTGTGCTTATGTAATTTACTTTTGCATGAGGCCGCATCTCATCCATTTATAAATGGCATGCCATGCATGCATCTTTCATCTGAGCATTGCGACGAAAACGAAGACCAGCGCTGGTTCACCACCCGCCGACGTTTTAACACGCGTGTGAGAACAGGGGCCACAGAGGCTGACCATAGAGTAATATACACAAGTTAAAAAGTGTAAACTGTCGTAGGCACAAGGCCCCAGGAGCGCAAATAACACTCAGCACACCTATAGCGGTCGGTATTAAAAGTTCATATGGCATTTTTCCGGTCCCGGTATGGGTAGTTTTGGTTTTGAATTCAGCGGTTTTTCTTACGGGCATGCAAACGCGGACTCTTGATATTTTAGTCGTGATTTCGGCTGCAATATTTGCTGTATTTACATGTATTTACTACCTATAATTGCAGTTCTAAACTTAGAAATTGTATGCTCTCTGAAGTAAAAATTAGCCGACACCACACAACAAAAAGTATATTTCGCTGCGGTAAAATTTTTGTTAATACAGTCGAACCTCGTTATAACGAAGTAGCATAGTGCGCGCAAGTTTGTTCGTTATATTCAATATTCGTTATAAAAGTACACACAAAAATTTGCGCAAACATTCTGGCAATCGGGCCTATGCAAAAAGTGCGGCGAACGTCCATAACGCCAAGATATAAAAACGCGATGGTGCGGAATTCGAGCCCCATTATGAACGTGCAAACCCTTACCTGTAACCTCGGGTTGCATTTAAAAAATTGAACCGCAGATTATTAAGTGAATTTACAACCGAGGAACTATGTTGCCAGAGTCCGCAATTCAATTTATTTGAAGAAAGACGTTATGTGCGACTGGTGGGTTTTTACAGCATTGAGGAGAATTAAATTCTCGACGGTGTCCATGCAGGAGAGAGCCTTCTCCACTTCAGTGGTTTTTGTCGTGGGGAGCTTTTCTAAGTAGCTTCGCAGCTTCCTCGTCATGTCCGCGGCATGCCCATAACTTTTCGGGGCTCTTCAACATCGTCTTCGCTGTCCCCTTCGTTGTCAGTGCCGCTATTATCCCCGGGCACCACAACACTATCCACGATTTCTTGGTCTGTTAGCTTGGGTGTCACGGCCAAGTTGTCGTCGGCGGAGACGAAGTCTTCAAATGTGATATTCGGCAACGTCAACCGATCCCACGGTCTCGAGAGAGAGAGCTTTGCGCTTCACCGTCGCCATTTGCACATCCCCGATTGACCGCCGTCCGCCGACGCCTTGGCATTGTCGTGTTTGATGCCGCTTATAGGTGTTTGTTGTTTGTTTATTTTGGGGTGAAGAGAAAAGGTGGCGCCGCTGGCGCGCCATCTTTCAGAGTTTAGTGCACCCAGTTCCTAGATGGCGTCAGTCACCACCCAAAGTGCTCGTTTGAGCGTCGGCGTTCGGAATCTTGAAAATCAGCTCGGAATTTAGGAACACTGCCTTTTGATACAGTAATTTATAGATTTTCTCTATTTTTTTTCACATTATTTGAGCCGTACGCGGCCGAAAATAATTTCGCTATAACCGATACCGCGTCGGATCTCGCGGTTGCGGTTTCGTTTTAAAGGTGGCGCTTCCATTGAAATAAGCATGACTAGAGCCACTAAATGAGCTGCGCTTAGAGTATCGGCACTCCGTTCCCCGACATTGTTGTGGGCGCCGCCATATTGGGGCTTGTGCAGAGCAGACGCAACTGCAGATCGTCATGATTCAAAAGTGCGACTTCCTCAGCATTTGATTCGGTGTTAGGAAGCTCATGTAATATTGCTTTTTCTCTGTCGCGGACTGTTTAAACTTTTGTGGAGGACGGAAAAGCGTTTCCTGTGATTACAGATAAAGCTTCAGATAACTGGCAACCATGATTTTAAGCCACAATATGGCCAAGTGTCGTTACTCTGAAGCATAGCTCATTTAGTGGCTCTAAGCATGACCAACCAAACTTCGTGATTAATTCGGTATATCCGATAATTCGCTATATCAGTGTTCGTTATGAAGAGGTTCAACTGTATTAGTCAAGAAGAATCTTTGCTTAGGTAATATTATAAGTAAAACAGGAAGAGATTCGAACACAATTTATTTTTAGATCAATTATGTACAGATCAATCAGTTCTGGCGTAACATGTTCCCTAAGATAGCGAATCATATTTACGAAATAAGATTTTTAATAACATAATGAATCATTTTTAACAAACTAAGTGAGACAAATATATCCGGAAAAACATGCGTCATGATTATTTTTCAACCAAGAACATTTGGGTTAATAACTTACGAAGCTCAAACAATACACATCTTGAGCAAAAAGTGTCACAAAGTCACAAATCACAGGATAAAAAATTTTCCCTCTCAACCTCCCAAACGGCACAAGCTGAGAGGTGTACCATAGCGCCATAACACAGTTTCCACATCACTTTTGATACATAAACTCGGCATACTTTAACATTTTGTTTTTGGTCAAAACAATACCAAACCATTTACTGGAAAGTGAACCAGGTGCAGGCAGATTTATAGAGACCAAAACTGCACTGTTAAATAAAATACCTCCTAGTAATATTTACCTAACTTCACATTAAAAATACACCATTACGTTTTGAATTTGTCTAATTGTCTCTGACGAACAGCAGACTGGAAACGTACTTTATCTAGGTTCCTGTTAACGAAACGGACGTGCCGAGAGAGATGCACTCGACAAAATATCATGCAAAAACTTTTTTGACAATCCTCGGAACAGAGACGGAAAGAACCGAGACCAGATAGTGTAGCAAACAAAACAGCACACACATTTGGAACACGTGTTACACTCTCTACAATGGCAAGGAAGTGAGATTCTAGCTGTTTGATGAAATTAAATGCAGCCGCTCAAGGTACAACTAGATTCCCAAACAATTTAAATGGCACGTGATACGCTTTGGACATAAAAAAATACTGGTGGAAGCTGTCACCTTCTCAGACTTGTTCTTCAGCAAACAAGAACAGACACAGATCTGAGTCCTTTCCTCAAGAAAATGTTTGATAAGGAATCATCCGACATATAATGTGAAGGAGTCGTTAATTAGACTTGATTTTGTATTCGACCTGAAAAGCATATTGATATCTTTTTTAAGTTTGGACATCGCCTGGTACGGTACCGCTTAACGTACTGTTCGTGATTAGCGGTTAGTAGATCTCACAAAAGCTCGGTGTGTAAAGTCAGTCAGCCATCCAAATGAGGCGACTGGACTCTTGGCTGTAAATGACCAATTCAGTTAGCGCTGTACGGCTGCTAGCCTTGATCCTTTAATGGACGTCACGCACAGGTGATTACACAAACCCGTTTCGATGATGCGCGCGTAGGCTTGCAGTACTCAAAGTTTGAGTAGTCCCCTAGGAAATAAAATCAAATTCTTTAAGGTCGCGGTCTGTTTTCTGAAAGAAAACAAGAAAAAAAATCTGAATGGCAAGTATCTTAAGCTTTCAAACAGAACGCTAAAGGCGCGAGTTCTTTTTTTTGTTAATTTGATGTCTTTTTTTAAACGTTTGGATAGCGAAGGTACAGACGCTTGTGAACGACCCTTCCTCCTGCATGATGGAACACTACGTTTTTTTCGGCCGTACATTACATGGTAGCGTCTGGCGGACCCTGTAGTTGCACTTTATCCTAGCATCCTTGCAGAGGAACACTCTACCCCTGCCCTTCCCCCAGACAGGAACACATAGCAGCAGGCCTATCCAAATCAAAACAGGCAGCGGCAGAGATTGAACTCTGGATCTCGTTCGGCGTTCGGCGTGGAACATCGCCAGATTTCGCTCCGCGTGCCCCAATGCGGCGCGTAGCGTACTGTCATAATTTTTTCTCCTTGCTCCTCTAAGAGGAGCAACCCTGCTAAACAGAACCAAGAGAGTTTCGGCAGTTAGTATGACAGTTACCGTGAATCACGTGGAATCTGTTGAAGCGATTCATCCCGGAGATCGCAGACCCATCTGTCTTGGAGCAGATCGTCCAGCGTCGACCGAAGTCGCAGTGCTCCGAAAGCCGACGAAGCTCGGTGGTGTAGTTAACGAAGCTCTCCACTTGGCTGCTGGTCGCGTTTCCCGAACTGAAACCGCTGCACTATAACGGACTGGCTTTGGGTTGAAGTGAGCCCTCAACTTCAAGAACGATGTCCTCCTAACTTTTCTCAGACGGCAGAGCCAGCGAACAGAAAGAACGAATGATGGCGTACGTCGCCACCCCGCAGACCGTGACAAACTGAGCACTCTCCTTCTCGGGCGCCTGGAGGTCATTCGCGATGAAGTAGCACTCTGGTCTCGCCAGATACAAAGGTCATGTCGCGTCGGTACCCGGCACGAACTCGCCGATGGTGCCAAAATCTCGGGGCTGCCGCCATCGTACCTTGCTGGTCGAGCGCGTCCGCTTCGTCTCCCGTTGCCGTCGTCGCTTATTTCTTTACCTCGTCAACAGTGTTATATATTTAACAGTGGAAGGGTTACAAGCCTATTTACAAGTGGAACGTCTGCCCTGAGGCCTACACCGTAGCGTTCCGTTCCATCCAACATAACAGCTAGCCTTAGTCGTCGTCTTCTCTCACGTGGCACGCACCACGTGCAAAGCTTCCTAACGGGGAACCGAGTCGACATCTATGACAGGTTTAAATTCTTGAAATTTTATTAGGGCACCACAATACTCAACGGGAGTATTTTTTAAACAGTAACCTTTGAGACTACTTTTTGTAGTAGCGCCGCTCCGCGGACGGGAGTGGGGGCCTATCTGTGCCGCAAACTGGACGGTCTTTCCTCTCTATCCTTTGTGTATATTACTCTATGGGCCGGACGGGCAACACTCTGCACGACCATGGCAACGTGAATGCGCAACCACATGCGAACTCCAGGAGACCAAGCCTCATCATCATCATCATCATCACAAAGTGTGCTATAAAAACGCTTGGGCTAAAGGAGAGAGATCGGTGGCCGAGTGGGCCAGTGCACACCAGCTCGGAGCACGTGGTGCGAAAGCTCACGATCGGACCGATCCCAACCTGCCCATTTCGATCTGGATGAGCACCGTACCGGCGCGTTCGTGTATCACTACTGCGTGGTGCATGTTATAGACCCCAAGCCAGCAGTCGTACTGCACTGGTTAAATTGCTTATCTACACTGGGTAACAATGTCGCCATGTTCTGGCAGGCTTAACTCCAACTGTATAAACAACTAACGACTAATTTGAGCCGAAGGCACCTATGCACAGTTGCGGTTCTATCTTCAGTACTGCCCGTTTTCATCTGGATAACCATGCATCGTACTGTCGTGCTTACGTGTATCACTACTGGACACGATAAAGACCCCAAAATAATAAAAAAACGATGTCGTATGTTCATACAGCCGGAAGTTTGTCTGCCTGAGACCGCGATAACTTTCGGAGTGGTCTTTTACGAGACCAATGACGAGGTGGACACTTTGGCGCCCGAAGGTACAAAAGAGAAGATGACCGGGACCTGGCATCTCTGGATCCGGCCGGTTGGCGGTTTTGGCAAGACTGTGATGGTGAACGACCATCGCTGCAGGGGGACCGCCGACTTCACATACTGCTGTGGAACTCCTCCCTGAGCTGCATCAACATGCGAACAAACATAATCATTTTCATCTCCTGATAATCTCATGCGCAACCCTCAGACGGTGTCGACGCCAAGTAGCGATTGTCCAGTCCGGGTGACAAAAAACTCCAAGGGTGCATAACAATCTCTAAAAACAACTTGAGCGGTGAAGCATCCAAGCACAGGGATAGTGTATTGCATGCAGTGAACAAGAGTTTTTGAGGGCGGACAAAGTCGAATGTCGGAACTCCGGCGTACTTCATTAAACTTTCGTTCATTCTGAATGGACACAAAAGAGCCAGTGTCCGCAGAGAGACTAAGAGGGTTTTATTCATCTTGACGTTGGCCATGAAGGCATCCCGACGATAAACACCTCTTGCTGCTTGCTCGGCCGACTCAACGGGGACAATCCTCGGCAGCATCTCCGCCACCAGGGATGGCCCCACAATGTTCACAAGATCGTTATCCCTTGACGACACATTCCTTGAAAACGGTCGGGCAGCGAAGTAACGGCCACGGTTCGGGAACGATGTTCGCCGCGGGTCACTGACGAAGGCCGCCGACGGTGGGCGGCGAATCCGACAAACCACCACAAAGTGGCCCGTCTTTCCGCACAGAAAGCATGCCACACCAGACGCTGGACACTCGTTGAGGTTGTGGTCAACGTTACTGGAGCAACCTCAGTTTCGCAGCTCCCTATTCTCGCCTGCAGAGGCGAGTGGCCTAGGTGGCGGTAACGAGAACTAGCGTCGCTGCAGTCGGATCTTGCTTCCCTGTCTCACGCGTTGTCTGCTACCACTGCGTTGAGAGCTTTCTTTTCTTTTAGAGCGCAGCTCTTAGGCGCCCGTTTCCGGCTTGAGCGGCGTCGCCGTCGGCGTCGGCGTCGACCTCGCCGTCGGTGCATTGCGCGGTGCATTATGGGAAAGGTCCCATAATGCACCGCGCGAGCCTTCCCTGAGGTCACGTGACCCCCCAGGTCACGTGACACGCTAAGGTCACGTGACCCCCCAGGTCGCTTGACCCACCAGGTCGCGTGACCCCCCAGAGGTCACGTGAAACGCTCCTCAAGGTCACGTCACACCCCCAGGTCACGTGACCCCCCTCTCCCCGAGGTCACGACCCCTCCCCCGAGGTCACGTGACCCCCCGGAGGATATTGAAGAATGAAGGGAGGAGGAGGAGGAGGAGGAGAGAAGGGTATACCCTCCTCAATACTCTTCCCTCCTCCTCCTCAAGAGTACAGGGAGTTGTAAACGGCTTTTCATTTTCTTTTTCTTCCTTTTTTTTTACTTCCATGTGTATAATACGCAAAAAAAAGCCGTTTACAACTCCCTGTAACGCCGAATTAGAGCGCAGCTCTTGAGGAGGAGGGAAGGCACGGGGGGGGTCACGTGACCTCGGGGAGGGGGGGTCACATGGCCTGGGGTTCACGTGACCTCGAGGAGGGGGGGGGGGCTTCCACGCTAAATTTAGCGGAGAAAATTTTCCGCTAGATTTCAGCGGGGAAACTTTTCCGCTAAATTTAGCGGGGAAAATTTTCCGCTAAATTTAGCGGGGAAAATTCTCCGATAGATTTAGCGCGGAAAACTTTCCGCTAGATTTAGCGGGAAAATTTTCCGCTAGATCTAGCGGGGAAAATTTTGCGCTAGATTTAGCGGGGAAAATTTTCCGCTAAATTTAGCAGGAAATTTACCCATCATGCACCGCGCGGTTACGCCGACGGCGACGGCGACGCCGCTCAAGCCGGAAACGGGCGCCTAAGAGCTGCGCTCTAAAAGATGATGAAGATGAAGTGTAATACACCACGGAGATCAGAGTCCGCGCATTGTAGAGTGTTCTTTCTTTTAGTGTTTGAAATTTATTTTTGTGCGCGTCTGTTTCCTTGCGCAGTGAAGTGTTAGTATGAATCAACAACTCGCCCAAGCTCAAGCATTGCTCTTGAAGCTTGGCGGGCTAGACAATCCGGAAGCAAGACTCGACTGCAGCGCTGCTAGTTCTCGTGACCGCCACTAAGCCCACGTCGCAGGTGGAGCTGTAAAACTGAGCTAGCTCCAGTACCGTTAAATGTGGCCGCGTCGACCATAGAAATTGTAGGAAACACCAGCACCTTCATCTCCCTGCCTTGAAGGAGGGGGTAGCGCAGACCCTGGAGTGGGTGGTGTTCGAAAGTCCGGGGCACGTGACCGGAACTGACACCGGAGCGGCCATCCTGCCACTGACTTCAGGAAGTAGCCGGCCATAGACCTCCATCTTGTCCGCCTGGTGTCCCACTGGCCGCGTGCGCAAAGACGCGTTGGACGGTTGCCGGTGCCGCACCGCTAGCACTGGGAGCTTGCAGGTGGAAACTTTCTGTGGTGCGGGCAAGTTACTCGTGCTGTAGCGCGAGCTGAACGACACGGGTTAAATTGGGTACTCCCCCCCCCCCCCCACACACACACACACAC
Organism: Ixodes ricinus; assembly: GCA_037355805.1. Lineage (NCBI taxonomy): Eukaryota > Metazoa > Arthropoda > Arachnida > Ixodida > Ixodidae > Ixodes > Ixodes ricinus. The sequence continues at coordinate 1,919 of JAZHYW010040677.1, read as the reverse complement.
TCTCGGAGGATGCAGTCTTGGACCCGCTTAAACTCCAACCCCTCCAAAAAGATCTTAGCAAGCCTCTCCTCCAAAGCGTCTCCATAAGAACAAAAAGATCATTGGCGTCGCAGAGCGGTCAAGTACTCCAAGACGGGTTCTCCGGGGCATTGGACGCGACCGCGAAGCTTTTGGCGTTCCAGCGCGATACACCCCAAAAACTCAAAGTGCTTCTCGATAACACTCAAAAAAGACCTCAAAACAATCACCTTCCTTGTCAGCGAGAGTGTCATCGAGCTGAAAGCGTCAACAATTCTCTGGCCCTCAACCCCATGCATGGAAAACAAGATCGCCTTTTTACGACTAGGCACAACACTGTCAAGCCGGACGCCTTAAGAAACATCAAGAAAACGCGTTTCCACGTGGGCCATGCACGCTCGGGCTTGCCCGGAACTGACAAGAAGTCAGGCGGTGACGGAACCGGCACGAGTGCTGACATGTCGGCAGCTACAGGAGTTTCTGTTCCATTATCCATGATATGTGTGGTTACACAAGGTTGAAGGAAACGATGCAAAAACACTGTAAACTCACATCTGACGTTCCCACGAGACGCACGCAGAAGATAACAGCTGTCAGGGCTCATTTTGAATAGCCTTCGACCGCGTTCCATGCGGGACGAACTTGGATCGAAGAGAAAGATCAAGGTACATAGTTCGACGTCAGCGCGTTGGTTAAGTTAAATAAATACAGAAAGAATAAACATAGGGACGGAGGGAGGGAGGAGGAGGTGCTGTTTTGTCCGTCCCTATGTTTATTCTTTCTGTATTTGTTTATCAAGGTACACCTAAGCATTTCTTATGAGTTGTGAATGCGAAAGCATGCAAGCCGCCCGTCCACTCCGTTTTTCGCCTGCTGCGTGTTTTTCGTCGCCGGTAGGCGCGTGTGCTCCCCTGATGACCTTGGACGCTCCACGCTGGTGGACACGCAGCGCCATGGGATGAGCAGTCGTGGAAACTGACGAGCGCAGCGGCCATTGGGAGCCCCGCCGACGCGCGCCAGCCAATGCAACCGAAGGAAACTGGAAACTATCTGCCGTTTTCGCGCTTACGACTGATGACGTCAGCTCGCTCCCTGAGACAGTCAATGCTTTCGCATTATAAATGAAAGCCGTTTACAACTCCCTGTAATACCGAATTAGAGCGCAGCTCTTGAGGAGCAGGAGGGAAGGGTACTGAAGGGAGGGTATACCCCTCCTTCCTACTCCTCACCTCCTCACCCTGCCTGCTACCCCTCCCTCCGAGCGGCGTCGGCGTCGCCGTCGCCTTAACCGTGAGGTCACGTGACCCTCGCGACGTCACGTGACCCTCGTGACCTTACGGGGTCACGTCATGTCACCGGGGTCACGTGACCCCAGGGGATCACGTGACGTCACCAGGGTCACGTGACCTCCTAAGATCACGTGACCCTGGTCACGAGACCTTCTTAAGGTCAAGTGTCTCCCTGGTCACGTGACGTCACCAGGGTCACGTGACCTTAAGGAGGTCACGTGACCCCCATGAGGTCACCTGACCCCACGATTACGCCGACGGCGACGGCGACGCCGCTCAAGCCGGAAGCGGGCGCCTAAGAGCTGCGCTCTAAAAGAAATTCGCATCGACTCTCACGACGAGTGCACCGAGGCGCGGAGAAAACTCCGGTTAACCACCTGGTCGCCAAAATTTGTAGTAATCTCTTCTACACGACGATACTGAAGGGAAGGATGTCAACAACACTCACATGATGTGGCCAAGTAGGAAGCCGCGGCTCCGCGCGTTCGGGGCTCAGGAAGGATGAGACAAAGACGTGTTGCCCGTATTCCTCTGAAGTCGCTAACAGACGGCGACTCTTTTATTAACACCTGTCACGTGACATGATAGATACATAAACACACATTAAACAGG
>JAZHYW010040676.1:0-11361 GCA_037355805.1 Ixodes ricinus | reverse complement strand
GCTTCGTTCGGTTACGTATTGCTATTGATAGAGATAGTGCTAACTTAGCGTACGTAGAAAGGGGTGAGTGGTCCGGTGTCGCTGCGTTGTTGATGTTGTGTGGAGGGTTGTTCTGCTTGTGTTCTGTGTGTTTTGTTTGTTCCGGTGATGTATACGTGTCTACCATGTAGCGTTCAACGGCCATTGGGGAGCTTGAAAAGAATATCTTTTTTTTTAGAGTGCTTGGCTAAAGAGACCCATAGCTGAAACCCCGCTACAGCCCTTCCTCAGCCGGACCATATAAATGGCTAAAGACACCAAAGGAAAAGCCATGAGGCAGCTATTGCGTGCTAGCTATAGAGAGCCAGCCATTAGAAAAGCTAAAGAGGGCGATATGGCCCGACAGGGATAGGCGCCATAGACAGTGCACCAAAGAGGCCTATAAAGACGACCATAAGAAATGCTAAAGACAGCCATATAAATTTCTTTAGCTAATTGGGCCAAGTTACTTTAAGCCGATCCCTACAAGGAATTTTCTGTAGCCGACCATAGGGCATTTTTTATGGGATAGCACTCTCAGACTTAATACACTGTTATGGTAAAATAATTATGAGTAAAATGTTAAAAACACGTGAACCGGAAGTGTGCCGGGGCTACCCGATGAGTGGCGCCGCTCAGTTTGTTGACGAAGAAAAGAGGGCGAATAGGAGGTTTTTAAAAGTAGATTATATATATTTTACGTATACGGTGGGGTCAATCTTAGGCTGAACATATTTCTTTGCTGGACTTTTTGCATAAGGGGGAGAGGGAGACGAAAGTCGTCTTCACGACCTAAAAATTGGACTTGGCGGACAATCGATCGGCGAGAAAATCGTCATGAAAAGTTGAACATGAGATAAAATGTGTTTAATAAGAATTATCTAAAATTATTGGTTTAATGGTCATGCTGGAATTGCCCAGTACTGACGGCAAGCTCCATTTTGTTTCCACGCCAATTAAAAAAATCTGCGAAAAAGTAATGCCTTGTTTTAAATAATAATCGACCAACATTCGCGTTGTTTTCGCCCGGTTTAAAAAATTGCGCCCAAAAAGCGTGCCGGAGAAGACCCGGCAATAATTACGCTTGGAAAAGGTGACCCGCAGTAGTCGTTTCAGTCCCATCGTCACTCTATCGGCTTGGCGTGTCGCTCAGTGCGATGCGCCGATGGCGCTGAGGGACGACGTTGCTGAAAACGACTACGCCACTGCTCTTCTGAGCGATCATTGTGAACAGGGCTTGCACAGAGACTCCTAAAAGCAAGACGCCTTGGTGTTGTCCTGCGTCATTAGAGAGAGGCACACAGTGGGCTAAGAGATTGAGCCAGGACCGTGGCGTCAGGTCGGCGTTCGCTGGAACTCTCGTCAATCGGTGAGAGCACGACATCTAGCCGTAGGCTGACGCCGTAGTCATGACCAATCTGCGGCCTGCAGCGGCTTTCTTTAGTGACGCAGAAAGCTTCAGCACTTGGGCTTTTTTCTTTAGGAGGTATTGGCTTGCAGCGCTCTTTTCGCGTGTAATTTATAAATCGGGCGAGAAAAAGAACACGAAGTTGCTCGATTAATATCCCAAAAGCCACTACATTTTTGCGAAATACTGATCGAGGACCAGTTGTATGCGATGTCAACAGGAATCGGAAATAGCTTCACTATATCCGGCGATGTCGTTGCAGGCAACCGACTGGATTTATGCAAGTGCCAACGATAGTGAAGTCGATGATGCTTTACCCATCCGCTTTCGTCATAACCGACTTCTGGTTGCATCGACATAGTGCACAAGGGAATGGGAAGTCGTGATCGCTTCTGTAGCCGCTACTAACAAGTTATCAAACGAGCTGCTGGATACCGCTAGCATGTGAAAGAGAAGAAGTCCGCGATCGCTCACCGCTGTAGCTTGCTCATTCGATTATAGCCGGCTTCATTTATTGAATCACAATCAGACAACTCAAATGGTCGAGGCCTCCGGAAGTGGTACGCTCGTTCTGCAGCGATTTCCGCATAACCCATAAAATCAGCACTTACCAGGGTAAGTCACACATTTGCTGGTCGAGGCGTCGTCTTACACTAGAGATTATACCCTTATAGAAGAGATCTCCGCCGAGCCTGGTATCTACACGGTGAGACGGCGCTCGTCTAACACTGCTACTATTTTTCACACACTGTCATAATATCAGAAGAGTGCTCGCATATTGCGTTTTATCTAGAGAATAAGTCGGCACGCTCAGCAAATCGACGATGATGAAGAAAAAAAGACGGGCTCAAACTGGTACAGACGAAACGTCAAAAAGAAGGTATCAAGTGGAGACCACTCGAGCATGTGTCGTTTTTTTTTTGCCCCGTTATCTCGGGCTTTGCCAATGTGCTTAATACTCGCTGCAACTCGTTTACTGCCTTACGATTCGGATGCATGAGATCTAGCAAAATTTTACTCATATATTGCGTTACGTGTTTACTGAGATCGATATCTTGGCAACTATGGCACCTTGACGAGCGCCTAAGTGATACCTTTATCATCAGACGAGGGGCATGGACAAAGAGTCCATGAACTTGGAGCCATCGGCGTGTATACAAAAAACTCACTCGCGTTCAGCCTTGTTTTGCATAAACCCCATATTTGAAAGTCTCTGAAATTTTGTCTCAGTTTGAAAGTGTCTATTTTTTGTGGCAAGTGTTCGTTTCGATATTAATCATAACATGTTTGTGTTCAGAACGGATTTTGGACTATTGACTTTTGAGAAAAGTTAGATGCCACACAACTTCGATTTGATTTATTTGATTTTCCAGCTTCACTTGCGAGTCGAGCAACTTAGGCACACACACAGCTCATCATGATGAGGTTTAGTACTTCAGCACATTTCGCACTTTTGGTAAAAATGAAGTACACGAAAAGAAAGAACAAACAAAAAGCACGCGATTTCGCTACCATCTGTAGCTCAAACGTATTCAAACCCTCTTTCCAATAGGGTAACTAACCTAACTGTTCAAACTATGTTGTTGGCATCTCCTCCACTAAAATAGCTTATCAGTACAATTATTGTTGATTGCTGTTCCGGTAATCCATCAGAACTCCTCAAAACAAACTGGAGTCATTATAAAAGTTAGGATTGTCGCGAACCACCTAAGTTCGAATTTAAAAAATTTCAATATTTTCGAAACGAACTGAGTTCGAATTCAAAAGATTTCGCATATTCTCGACCGTGCCAAGGTGCGAATTCGAAAACTTCCCAAATTTCGTGCAGCGTGGAATGTCGAATTCGAAAAGTTAGAAGATTTCACGGGTTCTAAAAGTTCAGGTTCGAACATTTCGAATATCTTTTCCTTGAGGTTTGAGAAATTCGGAATTTCGAACTTTCTAACTTGAAATTCGAGGAATTCGGAAATGTAAAATTTCTTTAAATATGAAAATCAAAAAAATTCGAAAATTTTGAATTTCTTTGAATTTGAAGTTCGAAAATTCTAAGATTTCCGAATTTCTTTCTACATAAAGTTCGAAAAGGTCAGAGGTTTCGATTCTCTTTATTGCTAAATTCGAAAAACACTTTGAACATTTTGAATTTCTTTCAAGTCCAAGTTCGAAGTCCGGTGTAGCAAAAAACGTCAGGTGACTCCGATGTCTCGAATGGAATGTCTTTAATCACGCGCGCTCGCGACCACATCATCGTTTGTGCATGGCGATGGTGCTGCGAGCTAAAATAGGAAATCAAAAACAACGAAGTGTCTAGCACGGGGCACTTACAGGGCTCCCCCCTAGCAACATGGTGCAAAGTGTGTCGCTCATGGGGCAGTCAGATGTTCCGTGAGTCACGCTTAGTGACGGGTGGCGAATTTGTAGGCGCTTGGGAGTTTGCTTGTTGTATGATCGGAGTCGCAGGTACAGGATTATCATCCAGGAAGGCTGGCTTTATGCGGTCCATGGCAACGATCTCCGTTCGACCGTGCAAATCGAGGGTCATCAGTTTGTAGAAAAAACGTCAGGCGACTCCGATGTCTCGAATGGAATGTCTTTAATCACGCGCGCTCGCGACCACACCAGCGTTTGTGCATGGCGATGGTGCTGCGAGCTAAAATAGAAATCAAAAACAACGAAGTGTCTAGCACGGGGCACTATCGGGGCTCCCCCTAGCAACATGGTGCAAAGTGTGTCGCTCATGGGGCAGTCAGATGTTCCGTGAGTCACGCTTAGTGACGGTGTGGCGTATTTGTAGGCGCTTGGGAGTTTGCTTGTTGTATGATCGGAGTCGCAGGTACGGGATTATCATCCAGGAAGGCTGGCTTTATGCGGTCCATGGCAACGATCTCCGTTCGACCGTGCAAATCGAGGGTCATCAGTTTGTAGAAAAAACGGCAGGCGACCCCGATGTCTCGAATGGAATGTCTTTAATCACGCGCGCTCGCGACACACCATCGTTTGTGCATGGCGATGGTGCTGCGAGCTAAAATAGGAAATCAAAAACAACGAAGTGTCTAGCACGGGGCACTACAGGGCTCCCCCCCTAGCAACATGGTGCAAAGTGTGTCGCTCATGGGGCAGTCAGATGTTCCGTGAGTCACGCTTAGTGACGGGTGGCGTATTTGTAGGCGCTTGGGAGTTTGCTTGTTGTATGATCGGAGTCGCAGGTACAGGATTATCATCCAGGAAGGCTGGCTTTATGCGGTCCATGGCAACGATCTCCGTTCGACCGTGCAAATCGAGGGTAATCAGTTTGTAGAAAAAACGTCAGGCGACCCCGATGTCTCGAATGGAATGTCTTTAATCACGCGCGCTCGCGACCACACCATCGTTTGTGCATGGCGATGGTGCTGCGAGCTAAAATAGGAAATCAAAAACAACGAAGTGTCTAGCACGGGAGCACTACAGGGCTCCCCCCCCCCTAGCAACATGGTGCAAAGTGTGTCGCTCATGGGGCAGTCAGATGTTCCGAGTCACGCTTAGTGACGGAGTGGCGTGTTTGTAGGCGCTTGGGAGTTTGCTTGTTGTGTGATCGGAGTCGCAGGTACAGGATTATCATCCAGGAAGGCTGGCTTTATGCGGTCCATGGCAAAGATCTCCGTTCGACCGTGCAAATCGAGGGTAATCAGTTTATAGAAAAAACGTCAGGCGACCCCGATGTCTCGAATGGAATGTCTTTAATCACGCGCGCTCGCGACCACATCATCGTTTGTGCATGGCGATTGTGCTGCGAGCTATACTCTGTTTAACCTTATGATGTACCGCAGGAAAGGCTACAAGTGCGAGCTCCTTGATCTGGGGCACATCTCGGTGGCACAAGCTCTCGTGACTTAAGAGCGGCTGCTAGCGCTACGAGCTCGCGCTTCTAGCCTTCGCTGCTGGTACAACATAAGCTGAAACGAAGTATAACATAGGAAATCAAAAACAACAAGTGTCTAGCACGAAGCCACTACAGGGCTCCCCCTAGCAATATGGTGCAAAGTGTGTCGCTCATGGGGCTGTCAGATGTTCCATGAGTCACGCTTAGTGACAGGTGGCGAATTTGTCAGGCGCTTGGGAGTTTGCTTGTTGTATGATCGGAGTCGCAGGTACAGGATTATCATCCAGGAAGGCTGGCTTTATGCGGTCCATGGCAACGATCTCCGTCGACCGTGCAAATCGAGGGTAATCAGTTTGTAGAAAAAACGTCAGGCGACCGCGATGTCTCGAATGGAATGTCTTTAATCACGCCCGCTCGCGACCACATCATCCTTTGTGCATTGCGATTGTGCTGCGAGCTATAAACTGTTTAACCTTATGATGTATCCGCAGGAAAGGCTACAAGTGCGAGCTCCTTGCTCTGGGGCAATCTCGGCGGCACAAGCTCTAGTGACTTAAGAGCGGCTGCCAACGCTACGAGCTCGCGCTTCTAGCCTTCGACTGCGGTACAACATAAGGTGAAACGAAGTATAAAATAGGAAATCAAAAACAACAAAGTGTCTAGCACGGGGCCACTACAGGGCTCCCCCTAGCAACATGGTGCAAGTGTGTCGCTCATGGGGCAGTGAGATGTTCCATGAATCACGCTTAGTGACGGGTGGCGAATTTGTAGGCGTTTGGGAGTTCGCTTGTTGTATGATCGGAGTCGCAGATACAGGATTATCATCCAGGAAGGCTGGCTTCTATGCGGTCCATGGCAACGATCTCCGTTCGACCGTGCAAATCGAGGTAATCAGTTTGTAGAAAAAACGTCAGGCGACTCCGATGTCTCGAATGGAATGTCTTTAATCACGCGCGCTCGCGACCGCATCATCGTTTGTGCATGGCGATGGTGCTGCGAGCTAAACTAGGAAATCAAAAACAACGAAGTGTCTAGCACAGGGGCCACTACAGGGCTCCCTCTAGCAACATGGTGCAAAGTGTGTCGCTCATAGGGCAGTCAGATGTTCCTTGAGTCATGCTTAGTGACGGGTGGCGAATTTGTAGGCAACTTGCGAGTTTGCTTGTTGTATGATCGGAGTCGCAGGTACAGGATCTTCATCCAGGAAGGCTGGCTTATGTCGGTCCATGGCAACGATTTCCGTTCGACCATGCCGTCGAGGGTCATCAGTTTGTGGAGAAATGTCAGGCGACTCCGATGTCTCCGAATGGAATGTCTTTAATCACGCGCGCTTGCGACCACATCATCGTTTGTGCATGGCGATGGTGATGCGAGCTAAAATAGGAAATCAAGAACAACGAAGTGTCTAGCACGGGGCCCCACAGGGCTCCCCTAACAACATGGTGCAAAGTGTGTCGCTCATGGGGCAGTGAGATGTTCCATGAATCACGCTTAGTGACGGGTGGCGAATTTGTAGGCGTTTGGGAGTTTGCTTGTTGTATGATCGGAGTCGCAGGTACAAGATTATCATCCAGGAAGGCTGGCTTTATGCGGTCCATGGCAACGATCTGCGTTCGACCGTGCAAATCGAGGTAATCAGTTTGTAGAAAAAACGTCAGGTGACTCCGATGTCTCGAATGGAATGTCTTTAATCACGCGCGCTCGCGACCACATCAGCGTTTGTGCATGGCGATGGTGCTGCGAGCTAAAAGAAAAAATAAAAAAAGCAACGAAGTGTCTAGCACGGGGCCACTACAGGGCTCCCCCTAGCAACATGGTGCAAAGTGTGTCGCTCATAGGGCAGTCAGATGTTCCATGAGTCATGCTTAGTGACGGGTGGTGAATTTGTAGGCGCTTGGGAGTTTGCTTGTTGTATGATCGGAGTCGCAGGTACAGGATTATCGTCCAGGAAGGCTGGCTTTATGCGGTCCATGGCAACGATCTTCGTTCGACCATGCAAATCGAGGGTAATCAGTTTGTAGAAAAAACGTCAGGCGACTCCGATGTCTCGAATGGAATGTCTTTAATCACGCGCGCTCGCAACTACATCAGCGTTTGTGCATGGCGATGGTGCTGCAAGCTAAAAGAGGAAATAAAAAAAACAACGAAGTGTCTAGCACGGGGCCACTACAGAGGCTCCCCCTAGCAACATGGTGCAAAGTGTGTCGCTCATAGGGCAGTCAGATGTTCCATGAGTCACGCTTAGTGACGGGTGGCGTATTTGTAGGCGCTTGGGAGTTTGCTTGTTGTCATGATCGGAGTCGCAGGTACAGGATTATCATCCAGGAAGGCTGGCTTTCATGCGGTCCATGGCAACGATCTCCGTTCGACCGTGCAGATCGAGGGTAATCAGTTTGTAGAAAAAAACGTCACGCGACTCCGATGTTTTGAATAGAATGTCTTTAATCACGCGCGCTCGCGACCACATCAGCGTTTGTGCATGGCGATGGTGCTGCGAGCTCAAAAGAGGAAATAAAACAAACAACGAAGTGTCTAGCTACAGGGCCCCTACGGGGCTCCCCCCTAGCAACATTGTGCAAAGTGTGTCGCTCATATGGCAGTCAGATGTTCCATGAGTCACGCTTAGTGACGGGTGGTGAATTTGTAGGCGCTTGGGAGTTTATCCTTTGTATGATCGGAGTCGCAGGTACAGGATTATCATCCAGGAAGGCTGGCTTTATGCGGTCCATGGCAACGATCTCCGTTCGACCGTGCAAATCGAGGTCATCAGTTTGTAGAAAAAACGTCAGGCGACTCCGATGTCTCGAATGGAATGTCTTTAATCACGCGCGCTCGCTACCACATCACGTTTGTGCATGGCGATGGTGCTGCAAGCTAAAAGAGTAAATAAAAACAACGAAGTGTCTAGCACGGGGCCCCTACAGGGCTCCCCCTAGCAACATGGTGCAAAGTGTGTCGCTCATAGGGCAGTCAGATGTTCCATGAGTCACGCTTAGTGACGGGTGGTGAATTTGTAGGCGCGTGGGAGTTTGCTTGCTGTATGATCGGAGTCGCAGGTACAGGATTATCATCCAGGAAGGCTGGCTTTATGCGGTCCATGGCAACGATCTCCGTTCGACCGTGCAAATCGAGGGTCATCAGTTTGTACAAAAAACGTCAGGCGACTCCGATGTCTTGAATGGAATGTCTTTAATCACGCGCGCTCGCGACCACAACATCGTTTGTGCATGGCGATGGTGCTGCGAGCTAAAGAGGAAATAAAAAAACAACGAAGTGTCTAGCACGGGGCCCCTACAGGGCTCCCCCTAGCAACATGGTGCAAAGTGTGTCGCTCATAGGGCAGTCAGATGTTCCATGAGTCACGCTTAGTGACCGGTGGTGAATTTGTAGGCGCTTGGGAGTTTGCTTGTTGTCTGATCGGAGTCGCAGGTACAGGATTATCATCCAGGAAGGCTGGCTTTATGCGGTCCATGGCAACGATCTCCGTTCGACCGTACAAATCGAGGGTCATCAGTTTGTAGAAAAATGTCAGGCGACTCCGATGTCTCGATAGGAATGTCTTTAATCACGCGCGCTCGCGACCACATCAGCGTTTGTGCATGGCGATGGTGCTGCGAGCTAAAAGAGAAATAAAAACAACGAAGTGTCTAGAACGAGGCCCCTACATCCGGTTTTTCATTTTCCTTCATAGTTTCAGTTTCAAATAACGTTTTCACGCCTCACTGGTTTTCACGAAATCATGTTTAGAAAAGTTCGGGTGTGAGATTTAGACTGCGCGAAGTTGGGTCGGGCAGTTAAATAAGACGACGAGGGTCCCGGATGGCGCGCTGGAATGCTTTGCCAGTTCAGAGTGACGTGGCGACCCGGAGCAAGCGCCGGGACGGAGTAAGCGCCGTGCACAAAAAGCACAGAAGCCGACACAACTCGAGGAACGAGGAGCGTTCTACTAAAGCGGTGGCGTCAGGAAGAGGAAAACGCGGGAGGAAGGGGGGGGGATCCAGCCTGCTCCCTTCCCCCCCCCCCCCCCCCCCCCCCAGATGGCACCGGACTGTTAAAGAAAACAATGCGGGGAGAGAGGGCGTGGTTGAGGCTTATTTTAATCTGACATTATTTATGCATATGTACTTAGCTAACAATGTCGCTCTTCGCTGCATGAAAGATCGCGTAGATAGTCATTGCTAGAAACTCGCTGTCAGAAGGCACTACTCGTCACACGCTGAGTGGTTGGGAAGTTCAAAAGCTATGTCTTTTCGATCTAAATAACTGTGCCATTGGTTAAAGAATTAAACATCATAATAAATGAGGGGATATGAAAGGCGGGAAAAACTATCAAGAACCCGCCGGAAGTGTTGCATTTACTTGCATATTCAGAGGCTCAGAACTTCGAAACAAGTTTCTCCTACCAAAACGTGTACAGGCTGAAAGAAAAACTTCCCAAACACGTGGAAACAAAAAGAGACAACAAAACAAAAATTTACAACTGGCTTTTTTTTAATGACGTGCTGAACTTGAACAATTTTAGAAATCTTCCTTCATGAGTTCATGTCTTCCTCAACGTGAAAAAAACAATAAATACATTGTTTTTGTATTCTGCAAGACAGTCTTAATGATATATGTACTGTATTAGCAGGCTGTTCATTTTAAATGCCATACCTCAAACAATTCTTAGACGAAAGCAATTACCGAAGTTTGAGGCATAATTTCCCACGACCAGATTTGCTCTTTGGACATTTCTTCCAAAACTCATCTTGAATAACAACAATCATATCTTAAAACGACACTTACAGGCTAAACATAAATCATTCTCTAGCAAAGTTTAACATCTCCACAAATAAATAGCTTTGGCAATAGCGCGCTTCAAATATAAGGCGCAAACGACAATCGTCAAAAACCCGTCGTCCTTTTTCGCTCCTTCAGAGGGTATTTATCTTTAAAACTAAGCATGCCAGAACGTTGAAATAAACGGCATTGTCTTTCACAGGGAATGCCGCACCGCATATAAATGCAAATGCTTGAATCCAAATGGGAAACCGCCCGCTCACCTTTTCGAAGTTCACATTGTGCCTTTTAACTTTTCAAAGATTCGGAAGTTCGAAAATGTTCGATTTTCTAAGCAAATGAAATCGAAAGTTCAAAAATAATCGAAATTCTAAAGCAAGCGAGGCTCGAAAATGCTGCGAATTTTCTAAGTGCGAGAAAGTCGAGCGCACAGAAAATCATCGAATTTCCAGTCTGCCAAAGTCGAAAGTTCGACAAGCGTCGAATTTTTTAGCATTATAAGTTCGAAAGTTCGAAAAAGGATCTGGTTTTTTAGCATAGTAAGTTCCAGAGGTTCGAGAAATCGTTGCTTCTCCGTGTGCAAAGTTCGAAACCGTCAGACTTCTTGATTTAACAAGTTCAAAAATTCTACTACCATCAAAATTTTCGATATAGGAAGTTTGAAAATACGATATCTTTCCAGCCTCTCGAACCGCTTGCGTTCAATCATCGCACTTCGGTTCGAAAAAAGTTCGCGGCATTCACTAATGAATATATGGCCTGCGACTGAGTTCCTGGCGGTAAAAGAAGGTGATAGCTAGGTACCGCCAAACAGGTTGCTCGAGGGGGACACGGCGTTTCAAAAAAGAATACCAGAACATGTGGCCTCACGTCTGTGTCACACTGGAGGCATCCGACAAACAAGCTCTCAGCTCACTTACCTCTATTTAGCGGACCATAGGCCGTGAACTACAAATAAAAAAGTTGAAATTTTATGCGGTACGGGCTATCTACAGGTGTGGACGAGGCGCTACGGATTCTGCGATTTCACACATTATGTTTAGAATATGATTTAGATGGCGTAGCAAAACCTTCTTGTGAGCTAATAAATGCGGCATTTGTCAAGATTTAGCCTGTGATGTCGAAAAATCTTGCGTGGAACTAGGCGCCAGGGGCAGACTATGCAGCAGGCGCTTGATGTCCAAGAAGAACATTTTTTTCAGCCGAAATTCGCCCATGAGGTCTTAGATGAAGATAGAAACTTAGATAGAAAACAAAAAACAAAATCACTTTCTGCAACCCCCCAAAAAACACACAT
>JAZHYW010040671.1:0-11216 GCA_037355805.1 Ixodes ricinus | reverse complement strand
AATTGGCTCAACACTCCGATAGACAGCGGCTGTACCGATTCCCTAAGTATTGTGTGAAAAGAAAAACATTTTGTGAAGTTCTTGAATTTTCTCATTTCGTTTTCATTGTGTTTCTCAAACCGAGAGGCCCTACTGGCAACACGGAAGTGTGACGACAGAACTGCTACAAAGCGGGCAGTAAACCATGTTCCTAGCTGATTGCAAGGTGTTTGATGGTGGGGAAAGAATGCTTGGAAACTCATTCACTGAGAACCGCACAAAAAGCGCTCACATATTCTGTTTAAGACTACTTGCAGGACCTGAAAGTTTGCGCCATTTGTGACGTCACACCACTGGAGAGCGCGCAGAAATTTTAATGTTAGTTACGGCATCATCTTCATTTGCGGTTTTCTCAATTGCTATTTTGAATTTGAAAAAATAAATAGCACATCGTGAAGACTAAAGTTTGGGTATTCAGAAAATTCCATTTGTTTGGGTAGCTCAAAAAACCGGCCGGAGTACCCCTTTAAGTATTCTCCAAGTTTTAAAGGTTTTAAGGTAACTCGGCCGTAAGCGAGTGTGTGAACCATGCTTCGGGATTTCCTCGGCAGGTGTCCGACCGGTTAGGGCAGCTGTACAGCGAGATGATCTTTGTGCAAGGCTACGTGCACTGCGACCCGCACCCAGGCAACCTCCTCGTGCGCAACAGCCCCAAGGGAGCCAGCCTGGTGCTGCTCGACCACGGCCTCTACACCGTAGGTCCCTCTGTGCCCGCTGTCGTGGAGAATATTAGGAAGAAAATCGAAGTTGGTTGGGAGGACTTTCAGAGGGAACACCCTGGAAAGCTTGGCTCAGCAGATCCGACATTTTGGCAAGGTCGAGTCCTGGTAATATAATGATAGTGACGCTTAAATTATTCCGCTTCTCACAACGACCAAAGTCTCGATATAGGAAAACGATGTGGTTATGACGAGCAAATTAAAGTTTCCGAGTTTGCGTTTGAAATATGCATATACCGTAAAATCCCGTAAGGATGCCCAAAATGAAGAGATAAATGGTGAAAAACATGGGGTGGGCTATCTTTGGGGATGCCACAGCAAAACTTTATCAAAAATTTTAATGATAAGCGCCGGGGCACCCGCTACAAACCACATGACGCAGGAACTGATACCGCAGATCGCGGACACGGCAAAGTCGCGTTTCACGATGCGATAAACACGCGGGAATTCGCTACAAACTCCTGTGTCACGGGAAAGGATACCGCAAGTGGCCGACGCAGCAGATTCGCGTTTCACGATGCGAAGGACTCGCGGAAACCCGCCGAGAACTCTCATCTCACGTGAACGGATACCGCAGATCGCGGGCGCGGCAGATTCAAGTTTCATGGTGCAATAAAGACGCGGGAACCCGCTACAATCTTGCCTGTCACGGAAACCGATATCGCGTGCGCAGATCGCGGACAAAAACGCGGGAATACGCTACAAACTCGCATATCACAGAAACAAATATCGCGGACGCAACAGAATCGCATTTCACGATGCAATATACACGCGGGAACAACTCACGCGTGTTACTTACAGCTAAAAATCAATATCGCGCGCGCAGATTGCGGACAAAAACACAGGAATCCGCTACGAACTCGGGAACGGATACTGCGAATTGCGAACGCAGCAGATTCGCATTTCACGATGCAACATACACGCGGGAACAACTAGCGCGTTACGCGAGCCGATATCGCGCAGATCGCAGACAAAACACGGGAACCCGCTATGAACTTGCTTCTCGGACACACCGGTACCACTGATCGCACCGTTGATGCGCGATTCCCGTTGGACATCGCTTGACGTCCAACGGGAATCGGGGAGTGGGCGATGTTTCGGAATTTTCAAGTTACAGATGTGTAGCCAGAAAAACGGGATGGGCGATCTCTCGGGGGAGGGCACCCTTACGGGATTTTACGGTAATCTGAAAAAGCATCTAAAGACATATTTGGTGAAACGGCATTGAAAGACACTGCAGTGTGATCGGACACACTTTCTTCCGTTGACCGGGATAAAACAGACGAGAGTGTCTGCTGAAATGCAGATGCTCGTCAAAGTTAACAGAAGACGGCGAGCTGCTATCTGTATGGCCCCAAATAATTCTATGCAACATTCGACAGACCAATTTCATTGAACGGTTGGCGCGTGCATGATGCCGTCGTATTTTTAGTCGTTTGGGTGGCAGGCGGCAGAGCGCGCACACACTCGGGTTCAAACATTGGGCACCATTTTTTTAGTTCTCTTTTGGTACTCCGATTGAGCTTGCATTAATTGAGGGTTTTTCGAGTTCTTTAACTACAGACTGAATCGAATGATTATTTTAGAGTGCAGCTCTTAAGCGCCCGTTTCCGGCTTGAGCGGCGTCGGCGTAACCTTGCGGTGCATTATGGGAAACGTCCCATAACGCACCGCAATGATGCGTGCGTTGCATTATGGGACGTTTTCCATAATACACCGCGCGGGAGGGAGGGAGGAGAGGGAGGGAGGAGGGAGGAGGAGTGAACATCCGTACCCTCTCCTCCTCCTCAAGAGCTGGGCTCCAATTCGGCATTACAAGGAGTTGTAAACGTCTTTAATTGTTTTTCCTTTTTCAATATTACATTTTTTTTTATTTGTTTATAAGCACTGCTAGCTACTACCTTCTTCCCCAAGACATCGTTATTTCACATTTCCTCTCAGCATTTCTTTATAATTTGGAGCGCTTGTACTATACCTGATTTTTGTATTCTTTTGGCAGCATTGTGTGAAATATGTTAAAAACATTTTTCGCTAAGTCATGGTTGTTTCTTACGACCTTATTTTCTGGTATTTTCCAACTTTGGTTGTTAGTTCCAGAATAATTCTAGAATGATGCACATTTTCTTTATCAATGTGAGTAAGACAGTGCCTTTCTGAACACTACTGTTTTTGTTTTTTCTGATCTAAAAGATTAAATGCAAGAAGAAAAAAGTGAAAGCCGTTTACAACTCCCTGTAACGCCGAATTGGAGCGCAGCTCTTGAGGAGGAGGAGGGAAGGGTAATCAGGGAGGGGTATAACCCTCCTTCTCCTCCGGGGGGCTGGGGTCCACGTGACCTCGAGAAGGGGGTCACGTGATCCCCCCGACAAGTCCCAACATGTCGGGAGGGGTCACGTGACCCCCGCGACATGTCCCAACATGCACCGCACGTAGCCTCGGGGGGGGGGGGACGCGGCCCCCCCCCCCCTCGAGGTCATGTGACCCCCCCCCCGACATGTCTCAACATGTCGGGGAAGAGGGTCACGTGACCCCTGCGACATGTCCCGACATGCACCGCGCGGTTACGCCGACGGGCGACGCCAACGGCGATGCCGACGGCGACGCCGCTCAAGCCGGAAACGGGCGCCTAAGAGCTGCGCTCTAAAAAAGAAACTCTCCTGTAATGACCCTAAGAAGAATTGTCAGTGTATCAAAATAAATAAATAAAAAGTCAACTAGTATACAGAACCTGAAAAGTCACTATGGAGTGCCAATGAAAATTTTTCCATGTATATTTTGGGGACTGCAAGCCTTTTTGTGCACCTAGGGTCTCTTCTGTTTTTAACTGCACTTTGGTAGCTAGTTCCACAATACAGTCATTATTTTTCGTCGTTCCATACGTGAAACAAATTGTAAGAGTGGGCTTTGATCGGGATGGGGACTTGCGTCTCCCCAGGAGCTGACGGACCAGTTCCGGCTGCAGTATGCCAACCTGTGGCTGGCCCTGATCCGCACAGACCTGGAGGCACTCCGGCACTGGAGCAGCCGCCTGGGCATCTCGGGCGACTTGCACAAGATCCTGTCCTGCATCGTGTCCGGCAGGTCCTGGAACTCCATCACTCAAGGCATCGACCGCAAGAAGGCCACCAGGGCAGAGGTCGGCTCTCTTTCAAAGAACCTCTTCGTAATCGAGTCAGCTTCATCCAACTTGGTCATACTTAGGGGTTCCGTGTTTTCAGTATCGGTCAATAAACCTCCAAAACCGATCCCCAAAGCGTTTTTCATTCAAATTGGGGAAAGACCGAAAAACCCAGAATTGGAGCTGTCCTCAAATAAGAAAGTCCCAAGCTTTATGAGAACAAATCTTTCCTGCAGCCTTGTTTTGTGCTGACCGGAACACGCAGGGCTGCTCCTTTCCTTTGGGGACCACACCTGTCCCGTTTGACTCTCCTCTCGGATCATGCGCACATTCCCTGGAGAAGCGGCACGGCTGCTTTAAAATTTAGGGGTCCTGCCAGATTCCTAAACTGTTTCCATACCATCCTGTCGGGTCAAACAAGGCCCGGGCCACGCAAGGGCGTACACTTCTATGTGCGCCTTCTGCTTTTTCATCCTCAGCCCTAGCAATTATCCCCATTTTCTCATGATTGCTGTCTTTTGGCAGAGGTTGCTTGCTCGCCATTTCACGGTAACACTGGCGCTAGAATTACCTACACTTAGTTATGATGCACCAGTATAACTGAGGTGTAATTACTTAATTACTCTTGATTACAGAACTTACATTAGGCACCGGGGTGTCAGTGGCTCCCTCCGTAATTGTCTAAACTGAGGGCCGTACTGTTTTTGAAAACTTCGGGCCAACATTTCCAGCTGTAGCCGAAGTGTCGTTGTCCTGAAATGTTTGGAATAGAAAGGATTTTCCCTTTAGTTGCACCGAAGTGTAAGTGGATGCGTGGAGTATATTTGTGTTTGTTTTCTTTCTTCTACCTTGCTTGATGCAGGGCCACGACATCCGGGAGTTTGCAAGCCAGCACTTGTCGCTCATCACACAGATCCTGAACATGGTGCCCAGGCAGATGCTCTTCATCTTCAAGACCAATGACCTGCTCAGGGGAATCGAGACCAGCCTTGGTGAGGATCGGCGGGCTTGCAATGAGAAAATGATCCTGAAAACAACTGCTAATGTTAGGCTAAGAACTGAACATACTGAGTGGCATCTACTAAAGTTACTAAATGATGATAACATGCAAGAATTCTAAACAACGTTGCCTACCATTTTCTCCTCAACCCTGAAGGCACAAGAGGGGCAGCCCGTTCTTTCATCACCATGGCCCGCTGCTGCGTGCGCGCCGTGTATGCGGACCAGCTGCGGCACTGTTCCTCCTGGTGGTGCAGGGTGGTGGTGACTATGCAGGCCTGCATCGCCCAGTCGGCCATCTCAGTGTACCAGACGTGCCGCTGGCTGAGGACGACCGCCCTCGCCTGCTTCTTTTGGGAAACACCGAGGTCGTCTAGGGAATGCCGCATTGTGGGCTGGAAACATTCTGGTGGCACCCAGGGGAATTTCGAAAGTGTCTTGGGAGGCTGTGGAACAATCTAGGGATATTGTTAGTGTCCTGCAGTGACAGAAGTTAAGGACATTCTTGTGGTATCTAGGGAGATCTTGGAAGTGTCTTGGGAGGCTCTCTAGCAATCCAAGGACATTGTGGTATCTTATGGTGACATGACTTAGGGACATTCTTGTGGCATCTAGGCAGATTTTGTGGTATCTTATGGTGACATGACAGGGACATTCTTGTGGCATCTAGGCAGATTTTGAAAGTATCTTGGGGATCTCTGGAATAATTCTGGGATATTGTGGTGTCCTATGGGGACATGGATTAGAACATTCTTGTGGCATCTAGGGAGGTCTTGAGACTGTCTTGGCAGGCTCTCGAGCAGTCCAGGGGCATTTGGTGTTTTATGGTGACATGGCTTAGGGAAATTCTTCGGACATCTACAGAGATTCTGGAAGCATGTTGGGGGGCTCTGAAACAATCTAGGAATATTCTGGTGTCCTATGGTGACATGCATTAGGGATATTCTGGTGGCATCTAGGGAGGTCTGGGAAAGTCTGTGGAGGATCTTTGACAATCTAGGGATATTATGAAATCTTCTAGGGATGAGCTGGTATCAAAGGATCTGTTGATGTGAGCTGCTAAAGTGTACTTTAATGTCTTCCAGTGATACTGACTGCACATTTTTGGACTATGCCTTCTTAAAGTGAACTTTGAAGCATGTCTTGGTGTCCGACATTTTGAGCCCGTTTCATTGGTGGAGAAGAACCTCACTTGAGATGTTTGTTTTGTGTTTTGTCACCCATTTGTGTTGTAGTCCCAAGATCAACATGTTAGAGGCCAACCAACTCAGCTGCATACTCATCACTCTTGTGTCCATTTGGTATGTCCTGGTAATGCTGAAGAAACACTCAGCTTATTGGGGTTATTTATCTCCTTATGCTCTTGTGGTTTCTTACAGTTTTGGGATCCTTCTCAGAAGAGTGTATGAGCAAAGATGTGGTGTTAATATGCAGCAAGTTGTACAGTCGAACCCGGATATATCGAATTCAAGGGGATCATAAAATAGTTCGATATATCAATAATTTGATATACAAAAATATGTTAAATTAAGCTCGAGTTGATATTTTCTGCATCTCTGCTAATACCGAAGGTGGCAACAAACGGGAGCTTATCAAATAGGGCTTCCAAGAGCTGCTAAATACAGTAGAGCACTGGCAGAGACCGCAAACACTGCCGCGCTTGCACGCGCGCCCGGCCGGGACATTCACACAGCATAAACAACAAAACATAAAAAAAAAAAAACGGAAAAGCGAGACGCATAAAAAAAAAACTGGATCCATAGAAAAAAGCAAGCAACAAAAGAAAAAGCTCAATAAATTCAAGCAACAAAAAATACGCAAAAAAAACACGCAAAGCAGTAGCAGCAAAAGAAAAAGTAAACAAAGCAGGCACGTAGCCAGGGGGGGGGCATGGAGCCCGGGCTCCCGCCCCCCGAAATCTTCCATTTTCCTGGGACCTTCTCTCCCCCCTCCCCCTCATACAGCATTTTGTTCTGGGCGCCCCCCCCCCCCCTTCCCCGAAACAAAATCCTAGCTACGTGCCTGAAACAAAGATAAGGCGTTCCAAAGTGCAATTGCACAAGCGTTGTTGTCAACACACTCAACTTGCCGAAGACTTTTTTTTTTTGCTTATTTTATTTTGGGGTTAGGGAATCGCACAGCATCAGCAGTGTTCGGGGAAAGGGCGTAGGCTGCCGTTCCAACAGCGGGCACTCCCTGCCTCTCCCTATGCGTGCGCGTGCCCTTCCCCTTGCTTTTGCCATCATCCACTCTTTTTTTACAGTTATTTGTCTCTTCTTTTTTACAACTGCTCTTCCGCTGCGTAAGCGTGTCGATGTGCTTACCACCGGCGCAATCGAATCGCGGGAAAAAGCAGCGAGGCGGCCTGGCCGAGTGTCCCCGCCATGGGAGTTGGATACAGAAAAAGCGCTCCTATACTATTACATGTCATTTTCAAAGGGATGTCTGGATTGTTTGATTAAACAATAATTTGAAATTCCCGGGTGTGATATAACCAGGCTCGACTGCACACTTTGAATGGTTTGAATGCTTGTGAAATGCCTAGGTGAAGAAGAGCCTGTCTGCCTTTGTCGTGAATGGTGCTTTGGGGATTTTTAGGGTCGTCTACTGCTTGCCAGAAGGAGGCAGTATCGTTATTGTTTTAATAAAAGTGCCTTTATGCATGACATACTGACACAATGGTTTGCTTTTTAAACAGCAGTAATAATAATTATATTATTAATCTTTATTTGCTCAGAAGAGCGGGGGCCTCCATAAGGGTAACAGCCCGTACCACAAAGAGTTTGCGGTGCCACGTCTAGTGATGGTGATTATGTACTAATGATACTTTTATGCAAGATGAGGATGACATGACCTAATTGTTCCTGCTTACTCCAATCTTTTCTTAATTGTTCCCCTAATTGTTTCTACTTTCATTTTTTTCTTGGTAGTCTGACATTGTTTCCAAATTACACATACCAGCTCACTCCAATTTTTCTTTGTGTAGTTTTGTTCCTTGATGCTTTTTCAGGGCTCTTCCTAACTTGTCTCGGTAGTTCCCTATACAACAGTTGTCTGTTTGTCGAAAAGGAACCACCAGCAAACCGGCAGCCAAAATTTTGCTAAGAGCTTTCACCGACCTCATTCTTGCCGACCTCTTCCTACGAGCTCCTGCTACCTTTGCTCTCTGGAGATTCTATTGCTGACATTTTCAAGTTCCTACTCTGACTATGCTGTACTTACTAAGTCCTTTCGTTTTTTGTTTTGTTGGGGTATCTCTTTGTTACCAGTTTCACATAGGATATGGGTTAAGTGCAGTGAGATGTTTAGTCATGGAATTGTCCTCGCTCATAAGGTGCTGCATGTATGATAACTACTCTCATAAGCTTTCCCAATGATTAGTTGCTGTGTGATGCGACCGTTGTTTTTGCACTAGTCATCGAACTGAATCGGTGGTAGGGACTAGTGTCAACTAATTCTGATATTTGTACTCTCTTCTTATGCTGGAAGCCATATTTATGGTTTTCATCAGTGAATGTGGAATGTAATTGAACTAAGTACAAAGTGTAATAATTTAATTTGTTTTCATTCTGTACTGTCGAACTTGGTTCACAGTATTTCACGACAAGTTCGGGAGAAACTTTATTAGAAACTTTGGAACTATAGGTCTTCTGAGAGGCTTGAAAGCTTCAAACTTTGCGAACTTGGATTGAAAGAAATCTGAATTATTGTCATTTTTCTAACTTCAACCTCATAGATATTTGAAAACTTAAAATATTTTTAATTTGAACCTTCAAGAAATTGAAACCCAATCACAATCTTCTAGAAACCTCGAAATATTTTAACCTCGGCGGTGTTCGAAAGTTAACAACTCTCGTAAACTAATATTAGAAAATTCTGAAACCTTTCAAGCTCGAACCTTCGAAGGTTTGGGACATCTCTAGCATTAACCCTTGTATTATGTTTGTCAGTACTAAGCTGTTTTCATACCTGATGAGAGGTTTATTGCATTCCAAGAATACCTATATCTGGCTGTTATTGAGGGTACTATTTTGTCTAGAGGTATACTCAACATTCTTGAAGTAACCCGACACTGAGGAATACAAAAGTTGACACCAAGAGAAGAAAAGGAGAATGTCTCAAACACAGCTAAAATTTTATTGCAGACGGAACCTTTTATATAAGGGTTGGACAAGCTGAAAGAGGGGAAAGAGCCTTCCTTACACCACTCTCCATTGACACGAAGGAATGAAACAACATCAGACCCTCCACAGTGGGGTCACCCTTGGAGGTCTGTAACATAGATAACACTGGGAGCACAAGGCCAGTTGGGGAGTCCTATGACCTTGAATGAAAAGACCTTGAGGTGGCCTCACAAACTCCTAAACATAAGCAGAATCTGATGTGCTCATTTTTTATTACCAGACTATGGTGTTTAGAATGTGTGTTCCACTAGTACTTCACTGGATGACATGGGGAGAATGCACAGTCTTTTCCTACAAACTGTGTTGTCAAACAAACATTTTCTCATAATATATATATATATATATATATATATATATATATATATATATATATATATATGGAGTGGCCTGCTAAGTACAGCATGTATGTGATGATGTTAGCTTTGATGGCTGTTAATGCGAATAGCATTCTTTGGATACTTCACGCACTTTTCGTCATGTATCTATGTCTATCTATCTATCTGGCTATCTAACCTCTTACGCCGCGGGTCGATAAATAAATAAAAAAGACCGGCGCCGGCTGGGATTCGAACCGTTGACCCTTTGATCAGCAGGCAGACGCGCTAACCACAGAGCTATGAAGGCAGTCATTCAACGCACTCTAAACGGTTGTTTATATCTTTACCATAGGACGCGCTTTACAGCGCTGTCACAGCTACCGGTGCGCGCGCGTTCCATGCACGAGGGCTCATTCCGCTCTCGTGAGGCTGAGCACGGCCGCTAGCTCACCCTCTCCCGCGCTCGGGAGAGGGTGATGTAGCAGCCGTGCTCAGCCTCACGGAGCGGAATGAGCCCTCGTGCATGGAACGCGCCACCGGTAGCTGTGACAGCGCTGTAAACGCGTCCTATAGTAAAGATATAAACAACCGTTTAAATACCGTTAGTTGAGACTAGCTGAGACGCCAGAAAGTCTGGTCGGTACCATTTTTGAGTGTTTGTGCGTATGGCGCGTGCTTTGCTCGCCTTCCTAAGTGACACAAACGCACGTGCTGGGCTGCGGAGATCGTGCGCAGGGCTGTGAAAGTGTCAACAAATTTAGAATCGCCTCAAGAGTGGGCTGGCGTATCTAGAGTGTGCCGGCCACCTGACGAACGCGCATAACTCCGCACCGTTTGATGCTATTCGCATTAACGTAGATAATCATTCCCAAAGGATGGGTTCTGATTTTTGCATAAAATGCAGTGATGGAAGTGATGTGCCAGTTGCACTAAATTGCGCCATGAACGAAAGTCTGCTGTGCGTCTTGTGTCGAAGTTCCATTTTAGTTTCGCTGTGGCTAGCGTTACGTCCGGACGGAGCACTGGAAACGCGTATACCCTAACCCTCCCCCCCCCCCCCCCCCGCCCTCCTCTCTCTCCCCCGTGAACCTAGGGAGAGGCGGAGATTTGCTTGAACGTAACTTGGGTTACGTCGGACGTAACGCTAGACACTTCGTTTTGTTTTCACTATGAATTAACACCTGTGCCATAACAACAAAAGCAAAGGGAAAAAATTGTTGGTCAACTATAATATTTACAGATGTAGAAGGAAAGGAAAATGGCACAAATATGCATTTGACAGCATTTCTACTCAATGTATTAGCGGCGTGCGCTTAGCTACAGGGGGCGCTTCTCAGGCTATTATCATCATCATCGTTTTGTGACGCCACAGGTAGGACAGACCGCACAGATCTTGGATCCCTCGACTCGTCAGCTCAGCTTCATGCGCTGTTTGGGTAACACGTGACAAAGCCGGCCTGTTTCACGCGTTGTGTTTATTTCGTGAAGTGACGTTGGAAATAGCAGTTCGTCAGTGAGGCATATCTGAGAAGATACATGTTGATAGTAAGAAGTTACGTGTAGACTAAATACAACGCTCGCATCCCCGAACAGTGTAATGTTTGAAAAGCGGGGCGTCTGATCTGTCCTTGGTAAATGAGAAAATCAGCCAGCGCAGTACGGCCATACAAACATTGAGGCCGCCGGACTTTGGCTGCGCGTGCGCCTAGGTGTTATCAAAGGCAGAAAGCTGGCGACCAATATTGAGAAGCCTGGAGTACTTCCTTAGGAGCGTCAGAAACCGCCCAGTCACTGTCGACTTTGGCTTTTCCTTCACACGTGACATCCCACTCACATGTTT
>JAZHYW010040670.1:0-10739 GCA_037355805.1 Ixodes ricinus | reverse complement strand
GGCCCGCAAACTGCTTGCGCCGCAAAAGCCCGCGTGCTTGGCAGGGACGCTGAAAGCCCGGAGCTCGCTCTTCTTCTGCCACGCTCACATTTAAAGTGAAACGGAGTATAGATGTCATTTCCATCGAAGGAAGCAGTATTTCTGCCTTGTGTAAAGGAGTGAGTGTATTATAGGGCTACCTATAACCCAAGGAGTGGGATACTGTGCAGGGTTGCCGGCAAATGAAGAAACAGAGGGCGTGGCTTATTAAGTTCACGCTTCTTGCTTCGCCCTTCGGGGTTTTCATCAGCTAATGTGGCTATCTCGTTGATTGTGGAGCGATAACACGATGCTTGGGGTTCGCGACGAGCTCCCTTTCTGAAGCTCTCAGCCTAGTCTCGAGTCTGAAGTGCCTTCTTTCCCGCACTTGGGAGAGTTAATCGCTGCATCCACGGTGCGATATCGTCCAATGACGATATTTAAAACGGGCTACGACCTCGAACACACTGAGTCTGCGCTGCGGCAGTGAGCATCAACTTTTACACTGGTCGGCGCCACAACGCAGAGTGTTCTTTCAGTTCTAAACATGAGGTACGTGTGCGAATATCGGTTCGACTCGACTAGAGCAGTGTCATCCCTTCACGCTGTGAAGAAAAGCGGGTGCTTTCCCATCCACTGTGAAGGCAAGGAACATTTGAACTGGTATTCGCGCCCCCCCCCCCCCCATCAACATCGTCCCTCGCCGATATTGCACCCTGGATCGCCACGTTTGGCTGCCCCAGTGCTTCGTGGGACAGTCGGCACTCCAGATTGTTTACAGTGTTCCCACTACAGTTTTACGATATCTAAGACTGCAGAGCCCATGAATATAGTGTGCAGCGTTTTCGCCTGTTCTACTCTTCTACACATTGCGAGTTTTTTGTTTTGTTTTTTCTTAAATCTGACGTGTCGTCAGTCGACGTCGGAGAGAATATCACTACGGGACAGAAGCTATACGAACGCACTTTTTATCTGGATTCCATTGGCCGCGGCAACACTGCTTTCACACCGCAACGCGAAGACACAGCTAGCATAGGAGTATACGAACCAGATTGACTTTGGGCAGGCAGCGTTCTCGGGAATATTCATCCACCCCGACTTTGCAGGCAGTCTCAGCCGTGCTGAACTTGAGTCGGTAGTTCATTCCAGCGACCACCTGGAATATCACAAATTATAATCATGCAGCCTGTTTTGGATGCTAGGGGTGGTTTAAGCGGCTTAATACAAATTAAAGTTGAACTTCTATATTTTCTGAGCTTCCAGTGTTGTATGGTAAGCACCGTTGGCCATTTTTACTTTGGGGCCCCTAAGAGCGTTATGCGCCATTTTAATCTATGGAAAATTATATTCTACGACCAGTACGAACAGATCGTGAAGATAGTCGAAGCTGAGAAAGGAAGAAATCTACAACAACCTCCTGGAAGCCTCATACTGGTACAAGAAGTTTCACTAAGAAAAATACTTAAGGTGCTAAGCATCATATCGAAACTTCAAATGAACTCTAAAGCCAGGGTCACGCTGCTAATACATCTTGCAAAACACAGTCTGCAAACATCAGTCATCGGGATATCCGTGGTTCGAATGCCACGTGCCAAGTTCAGCCTTGAACTCGTTGCCATGCGGCATTCGAAGCACAAATCTCGTGGTGACTCGCGTCAAAATCTGTTTGCAGGCTGTCTTTTCGTAGCCTCCTCTATACTCGCAAGCCTGGCAGTTCGACGACGGAGCCATTGAGTGCCCGGTCGCAGATTTGGGGCGCGAGGATCTGGTAGCACAGAGCATCAAAGAGCTATTTCTCGGAAAACCTAGAGTGCCTTCATACACACGCGCGCTTTTGCTTGAGTGGTGACATCTCAGCCATTTTTACGCCCAATCGTTTTTTATGCATTTCGAAGTACGCGCAATCCGGTGTCAATCAGCTCGAGCGCGTAGCTTTGGCTTAATGCAGAGACGCCATTTCAGCGCCCAAGTCACGCACCGAGTGCGCGAGAGCGTCACGCGCTGAACATTCAGTGCAACAATGGATGTCTTCACCCTGAGACAGACAGACATGTAGGCACCCTAGGAAAACCTGGACGTCAGCGCACAGCTTTTGCAGCGGCGAGGACCCGAAACATACTTGTTCGCACTGGAGAAGTGTGTTTCGGAGTCTCGCCGCAGTGGGGCGCCAGTCACATGGCTCTCCTCTCATCCGTCGTCTGCGGCTCCACCTTTTCCATTTCGGCGGCCGCTTCTCGTGGCGATCTGCCAGGCTTTGTCAGTATGCAGGAGGCTATGGTCTTTTGCATGATGTATAAGCAGTGCAACCCCGCTTAAGGCCCCGCTCACACATTTGCCCTTGCTTAGGACTGAGCTATTGTGATTTATTATGACGAGAAAACACACTGGAAAGCTGGCGTCATCTATGGGGTGATCCTAGAACACTAGAGCGAAGATTTTGCGATATTTGCGCGATCAAAAGTACGTACATATGTATATAATCAATTGTCAGTTACAACACTGTCAAAAGATTTTCAGGCCAAAAAAAATAATAACGCGCGAAATATTTAAAACATTAACGGAAACTGCGAATGTTTAACGGATAACCGATAGATAACGCCAGTGTGTTTTCTCGACGAAATAGATTTTAAAGGGACACTCAAGTGGATTTCGAGATCGTCTAACTATGGTGCTAAAGGGATAATGAACCGAAATTTGGATTTCGCGGAATAAGGCCGAAGAAGTGTTGAACGGGACCCCACGAACTGTAAAACATCACTCCTACGTCGATATCTTAAACGGATCGCCGTACTTTTGGAAAAGGTAGGCATGATCAAGCGAGGGCTTTGACGTCATTGTCCTCCTGAAAAATTTGAGAATGAGGGGAAGCGGCCTCACTTCTCTCCTCCGCGCTTCGGTTCACCAGTTCGACGCGACGTAGCGAGGAGGAGAGGGAATGAAAATCGTGACGTGACTTGTCTCATCGGCCTCGTTGGTCGTGTTCAACCGCGCACTATTTCCAAAAATACGGCTATCCGTTAGAGAGATCGCTGTATGAGTGATGTCTTTGGGTTTCGCAGCGTCCCGCCTATCCGCCCAGCCTTGTTATGTGAGCTCGTAATTTCGGTTCAGTATCCCTTTAACTCACTCCACGAGCTCTGAGTATCGCAAAGAAACCGAAATCCAAACTTATGGGCGGCCAAGTTTCCTTTTTTAATATCTAATCAAAACTCGTGCCACGCCCTTCTTTCTGCGACTTGGAGCAGACGCCAGGGACGCCGTCAGATGGCGTTTTCAAACAATAATTGCTGCATTACGCCTCCTGCACCCAAATGTATGACGTTTTTGTCAAATATAATACGCACCGCTCCTAAAAAGAGCAATTGAACTTAAACTGATTTATTTCAGCACTATCGCGCTGAGAACACCAGACAAAAAGCTTCCACAAGGTAGCTTGACTGGGTCTGGTGTCCCTGCACTTACACTACATGGTGATAAAAAACACTACGCAACATAATTTGTCTGAACAAAACACGCGCGAACAACTTTTAGTGTTAAACAGTGACTAATAATGCGATATAAAATAAACTTGTTAAGTGATCTAGGCAGGCTATGAGCAATTGACTGCAGCGCGTAATTCGTACGAAGGTGAGGCACATTCCAGAACTCTCTGCGTCGGATATGAATAGAAGATGCAGGTTTTGTCAGGTGGGATAAATTAGACAAAAAAGGAAAGAAGAAATAAACGCATTTGTTGACAGTAAATAAGAACATAGCAAACCATACACTATACTCCGTTTCACCTTTTGTTGTACCGCAGACAAGGCTAGAAGCGCCAGCCCATAGCGTTGGGAGCTACTCTTAACGCACGAGAGCTTGTGCCGCCGAGATGTGCCCTAGAGCAAGGAGCTCCGCTTGTAGCCTTTCCTGCGGTACATCATAAGGTGAAACAGAGTATAGCAACTTTCATAACGTTCGGAATCTCTACGCATCTAATTATTTTATTGGTCAAATTTTTTGGAGGTGGCGGGGGCCCGATGATGGCCCCCCACGAGAAAATAGGGCCCGTGTCTATTTCTATTGTTGTTAGTTTTCTAGGACGCCTTTCCATCTAGAACTGTTCTATTTTATTGACTAAAGTTGTTCCCTGGCTTTTTCCTAGATCCTCGCGCTACAACACGAATTGCCGGAATCGAGTCAGGCTTTAAATCGGGCGAGCAACGAGGACAACTCGGAAACGTTGAAAGAGGCAGCATCCAATCAGGAACGCAATATTGTCACGTGACAACCCTGCGGCGGGGATGATGAAAACCTAAGACGAGGTTTAACTTAAGTTTAACTTGGTTCCGGTTCGGAATTGATTGATTTTGGGAATAAATTGGTTCAAAACGTTGAGTTGGTACATTATCAACGCCATTTAAATACATAAAAGTACGTTTATAGCGCGTAACTGTGTCTCTAAATAGTGGAATCAAATTATATTTAAAAAGCGCAACGAGACAAGGACAAGAGAAAGAGCGCTAACATAAAACTGAACTTTATGTCCGTATAGTCACCTAATACATATAGCCAGTGTAAACACCGGTTATATATACTGGGTGACTACGGAAATAAAGTTCAGATGTAAGTTAGCGCTGTGTTTTTGTCTATCTCCCTTGTTTGTGTCTCGTAGCGCTTTTTAAATATTGTAGATCACCAGCTGGCCCAACTTTCCACCCTTGTCAAAAATATCAAGATGTAATGATGAGGATGCCAAATCGTAGCAATTTGATTGCTGCGTATGAACGCGGGGTGTTGCTTGTGTTTCCACGTCAAGTTGCTGGGAGAAATTGCTCCGTCTGAAGCGGACCTTTGAGGCACACAATCGTAAGCAGTCGCAAGCGTGTGAACCAGCCGTTAGCCTCCCATGAGTTACCTCATTAAAAATTCCGAGAACAGAAGCAGCAACTGACCTGAGTCTGCACTTGTAAGAGCTCCAGGACAGTGTCATAGAACTTGCTGTCCCCCGCTTGGCTCGAAACGGCGTAGTGGGCCAGCTCGGCGTACGCGGGATCGCTGTAGGGGTCCCTCGTCCTCCAGCCACCAGGCAGCGATCTTCCCGCCAGGGTACCGCAAACCGCCAAGCTCAGCAGGACCACGCTGGTGCTGAACACGCCCATCTTGTCAAACGTCTTCGTTGTCGTCGGCTTTGAAGTCGATGCGTCGGGGAATCTTCTAAGCACTTTTATATCAGATAGCCTGCGCCAGCTGCCAGAAACTCGCACGGGGCAGCTCCTTCGATGCGCGAATAAAGCGCGATAAGATAACATGGCGGTTTTCTTCCCGTAGAGGCGGTACTCGCCGCTGTTGAGATACAGACGATAAACAATGTTTGCTTCACTAGGTAAGTGATGCTAGAAGTAAGCATATGTATAACGAAATATGAAAGAGAAGGACGCCTTCTCCGAGGTTGTACGAAGGACCATCTGTTCACTGTCCGTACACATCACGCGACCTACAGTGCAAAGTTGAATTTGCGAGGAGAGTATCAGCCAGCCACGCGGATTTGTGTGTCGGCACGCCACCGAGTCCGCTATTGCACCTGACTCAATCAATGTCATCGCGTATCTGTTGTTACAGTTACGTGTCGAAGGGGCGCTGACCTTATGACTTTAGAAATGGCTGTTTTTGTCCTATTTCCAGCTGGCGTCTTCTGAAGCTTTCAGTCGGGAACTATCTCCCTTCGCAATATGTTTGTTTATGCGGGGAAAAACACTGGCTTCATGTCCGGGTGTTTCGAAATAGAACCCGTCGCTCCAATGTTATTCTGACTAAGACCAAACAGCAATGACACAATGTTTGGTTTCGTTTTGTTATTGCTAATTTAATGCCAATTTAAATGCAACAGATTGCTTGGCAGACATCTTGACGGAACAATTTTGGATTATGAGATACAGTGTCAAGTAAATTTGATGCTGCACATACAAGGAGAATAAATCACAAAGTGGCAAAAGACAATGCCTTTAAAATGCTGCCCGAACTCGCGTAGAAGCTTGTATCAGCGGAGATGCGGACGTTGCTCACCATGCTTTACTCTTTTGATGCATATACCAATGGCATATACACACTGGGCACCATATTTGAGAGCACTGTTCACTGTACATGCTCAGAAAGAGCTCACATTGGTAGGTTCCCAAGACCGGCAATCTCGGTGGTGCGGAAGGCACGTTGTATAAGCTCTGTGGAAGCTCGCCGTCAACAAGCACTGACTCAGCTATGGGCGCCAAACACCCCCCCCCCCCAACGTTATTAGATTACGTCAGTTGTGGAACTCCCGCAGATGGGAGCACTCCCCCCCCTTTCCCCCTCACTCGTGTTAGTACGCCTTCCGTCGATTGAAGCAAATCTTTCAAAAATGTGTGTTCCATAGAGTACCATGAATGTATGAATAGGTGGATGGATGGCAACTCTCCCACTTTGAATCGGGCGGTGACTTGCTCTGCCTAGCCAAGTAGTGCTTTTAGTTCTACGCCGAATTTTCACTGAGTCAATTTAATCAAATTTAATCTGTCCGTTTCTTGATTTTCGCCACCATTCCTCTAATCTTCCCTCACTGATTTCTACTTCTTGGAAACGGTTAGCTTCGCCGTTCTTATAGACTCCCAGAGCCCTGAGGAAGTGCAGCCTCTTCGCGTGATGTTCTTGGGTGGCCCAGCCCCCTACACTCCACAGTGACATGCTCTGTCGTTTCGACTCCCTCCCCATATATCGTCCATGTTTTATTATAGAGTCATAGAGTGCGGTGAAGTGACATCTAGACGCTGTGCTTTGAAAGGTATTTCATAATGGCCTCCGAGATTCTTGGCGCGCAAATCTCTCGTCCGGCCTTTCCAAACTATAGCTGCACGAAAGAAGGAGAGTGTAGCACAGCTTCCCCAGAGCTCCGCAAAGTGGGACGGATGCAGAACCGTCCATCCAGAAATAGTTTATTTTATTTAGTTGGCCAGTTTGTCCAGCGGATACAGAGTCGTTTCTGTGAGCGCTGCTGCCACGCTCGATGAACCTCCATCAGCTTCCATCCGAAAGAGTGCTACCAGACGCTCTGGGTTTCATGATAACGACACCAAACCCTATAAATATAATAGACGGAGTCAGTGGGAACGCCTGCACAACCAGCTCAGGCGTCCCAACAATGGAGAGAAAGGACAACGGGCCGTGCGTGCTGTGTGTGCAGACAACGAAAGCAAGAATGGAACACTGGTGGAGAAAGGTTCTCGAGAATGGAAGGTAATCATCTTAGAATTTTATTTTACGATTTTGGTAAGGGCATAATTTTCCAGCTTGCCCGCTACAAGGAAAAAAGCCGTATCATCATCATCTACAAGCACGACCGGTACGCCGTTTATAGGGAGTATTCACTGGCGGCCATAGCTGTGCGCGCGAATGCTGAGCGCGTGCTGATGGCGAGCTTCCATAGTTCTTTTGCAACGTGCATTCCGCACCACCGAGATTGCCGGTCTTAGCAGCCTATTGATGTGAGCTCGTTCGGAGCATGCGCTCTAAACAGCACCCACAAATATGGCGTCCAGTGAATGCTCCCTATACCTACTCAATGTTGGCACTAAGGATTTGATGCGAGGAACCAGAATAGATTATGAGTAGCCTCCGGAACAGATGGTCGCGACGGGATGACGTCCTTATTCGCTTTTCGTATGGTGGCAGAGGCTCCCGCATATCAAGAAGGCGAGAGTGAAGAGTCCGAGTCGCGCGACGCTAATATGCCTTCGAGTTTGGAGGTGAGGTGAGCCTGGGAAGGAGACCAGACGGAGCTGCAGTACTCCAACCTCGGAGGTACCAGGGCGGTATAGAGCACTTGGAGGGCTTCAGGGCCACATGATCTTAATATCCGTGTTACGAAGCCAAATGCGCGTTGGTGTTTTGCTACTGCGTCTCCGATGTGGGTGGAGAAGTCTAGAGATGAAGTGAATGTAACGCCTAGGATAGGAAGTGACTGGACAGCCTCGATCGAGCAATCTGCAATTGGCGGATTGCTCGATCGTGGCTGTGTGGGGCAGGCGGTGACTCTGCTGTTAGATATGCGCATGGCGGCACTGTTCTCAGTGCTTATGCTGAGATGGTTGGAGAGAGCCCAGCTGTCGACAAGTTGAAGGTGACTCTGGAAATCTGAAAAGGAAGGAGACTTATTGCGGTGTCGTCGGCGTATTGTACAAGCAGACTTCCTGCGGAGTTTGGCATATCGTTAACGTACAGGGTAAATAACGCATATGCCAGGACAGAGCCCTCAGGTACCCCTGATAGGACAGGCGAATCTTTTGATACTTGGCCGTGGAATAGCACACGGTAGGGACGATTAGTGACGTAGCGGCTAATCCAAAGAAGGAGAGGTCCATGAACATTTGAACGAGCAACCTTCAGGAGAAGGACAGAGTGGTCCAGTGTGTCGAAGGCGTTTCGCACATCCAGCTGGAGGGCTAGGTTGGACATTTACATGTACATTTTAAAAGGTCACGGAAGAGACGTATTGGCGTTTGATTGGTGAAGGGTGCCCTGAATAACGTCTGTGGGGAGGCGGCTGTTCAGGTTAGAACTCACAAAGTGAGTCAGTGTGGCCAGAGCAGTTTCACGACTGCGTTTCGGCCTGAACCTGTGCTGGGAGGCCGAGAGCACATCGTTGTCTTCTATCTAGGTAGTGGAAAAGATGATGGTTGACGGCCCGTTCAAATGTGAAGCAAAGGATGGAAGTGATTAGAATAGGTCTGTAACTTGATAGGTCACTCGGGGGCTTTCCCTTGCCCTTGTGTGTGGGTGTCACGACAGCCCTCTTTCAGGTAAAATAAAGTGTTCTTGGTGAGCTCTGTATGGTATTGTTTTAAATGAGACACCAATTTATCGGCCCTCGCTCCTTTTGTCAGTACAATTTTTTTTATTTAAGCGCGAAAGAAGCCCAATGGCGAGTGATTTTACTTAACCCTGAATAAACTGTTAAAAAACGTTTACGGTTTGTTTTAAGAAGCCATGCAACTCCAAGAGAAAAATAGGGTAACTATCGCCACCGAAAGCGTCTTACAGGATGGCAGTATTTAATCAAATTTAATCGACGTGACTAATTAAGAATCGAAGTCAAGTGTTTTCGGTGAGCGCCTTTGAGTAATATCAGGCTTTCAATGAGAGGTATAAACCCTTTTACTGTTTACAAACATGACCCGCCGCTTGCGTCCCAAGCGACTTCCGGTCGTTCCGTCTTTGCAAGCCTGTTGAACATGCTTATGCCACCAGTGCTAGAAAGCATAAATGCTACACATACATCAAAGTTGGAGATTTAACGAGGGCCTTAGGCTGTACAATTTAACGTCTTGGAGGACGCAAGTTGATTTACAAGAATATTCGAAAATGTTTGATTTCGTGCTTCTTCATCCTCTTGGCGTTCATTTCAAGTAGTGGTGTTAGGGTGGGCTTTGTTCATTATTTTTATGAACCGGAAGTTTTCTGGGACTTCAAAGACTGGATGGAGCACTCTCTGGTGGCTTTTGCCATGAAAAGGGTCTATATGTCCCTGCTCTAGCTCCTTCTACCAGGAGAGGGGTTGACTTGAGCGCACTGTTCAAATCTCACAAAAAAGAAACACAATCCCCGGAGCATTCGCTGGTTCAAGCGGTCTAGTGCTGAAAGTGCGCTTCTTAAGTTTGAAAGCAAGACCACCCTATCAGGTGGAAGGTCTACAAGCACGTCTAATGCGGCTCCCAGTGCCACCAGCTCTGCTGTTGCTGAGGTTGTAGCAAAGCTCAATCGCATGGATTTCTCAATGCCTTTTTTGGGGGACGACGAGCGCCGCGGTGAAGTTCCTGTGGTGGGGTTGGTTGAACCATCTGTGTAAACGTACATCCAGGTTTGTAGTTGCACGTGAGTTGGTTTGCTGCAAGGAATTTTACAACGGCGCGGATCCAATCTTTTTTTTTTTGGCAAAGGAAGGAAGTGCTTTTTCGACAACATAAAGGGTATGGCGAATATGAGGTGGAAGGAGAGGATGATGCTCTTTAGGCGGACCTATTTGCTGCGTGAGTATAGCGCAAACAAGAAAGGATAATATATTGAACCTCCCTTCAGCGACATTCTACTGATTTCAACCGCTGATGGAATATAAACTTTCACCCATGTTATTTTTTGATAAAGCATCGCTCAACCAGTGTGAGATCGCGTTTTTTCTCCACTCCTTGAAGTTCCCATTAAAGCACATCGGGCGGGTATTCTGAGGCGCCTGCCAGTATGTACATCATGAGTATTAAAGAACAAATACTTCTGAGCTCAGCTTGCATGGGGTGCAACCAAATCATGTGAAAACTGTAGGTCTCTATAAGTAGGGTGTGTACTTTCCGGTGTTTATTTGTGAGAAAAATCGGCGGATGTTTTTCGGTGTTTATTTATTTTCGAAACACCCGGTGTATTTCGGTGGAGCGTCTCACGACTAGGCTAAAATCAGTGATTATCGGTGGAAAAAATGCGATTGATCACAGACAGGGAGTTCCAATTTTATTTACATATTTCATACACTCTCGCGAAAGCATCATTTTCACACTTGGTTATTATAGTAGATGCAAGCATACGTCAGAGGCTTGCATCCCATGGCAGCACGTTCCTTGCGGTTCACAACCCGCAATTTTGAAAACGCACGCTCACCATTTCCGCTGGACACAGGAAATCCCAAAATGTCCAGCGAGGCTTGGGACAGTAGTGCCCAGTCAGGT
>JAZHYW010040668.1:0-97918 GCA_037355805.1 Ixodes ricinus | reverse complement strand
AGGTTTAATCGGCAAACTTGTGCCAGAAACAAAAGACGATACGGTAACGGATGGAAGAGGGCTGGAAGAGGGCGTAAAACTGAAAATAAAGGTTTAATCGATGAGCTTGTGCCAGAAAGAAAAGAAAGAACGAGCGTCGAGAGAGAAGCAGCGAGCGTCGGCGGAACAGCTGGCTAGCGCTGGAGTGCGTCGTCGGCGGGAGGGTGAGTCGGCACGGCCACGTTAGGCTCCTTATCTACCTCACTCGTTTTCTCGAATATTCTGCCTACAATGTTTGAGAGGGAGCTAGGACTAGACTCGAGGGTGATGCACACACTCGCGTTCAGCCTGACCGAGTGCGAGCGTTGCTATGGCAACAGCTGCGTCGGCTCCAAGAAAATCGGTTTTTACCGCGGCTATGTTCCAAATCTTACCCGAGGAACCTGTCTCCTATGTGAGCGAGTAATACCACGTGACATCGCGAGTAAACGATCCGCGACTCGATTTTGGAACGCCCGGAATTATCACCTGGACACAACGAGGATTGGCTCCGTCTAGGGCTTCGACAAAAAGAAAACATAGTAGCGATGGCGGAGAATAGCAGACGATTTCCTTTGATTACGGAGGAAACACTCATAAGAGACGATAACATTAACCGCTGTGAACTTATTCTTTGATAATAACGACCCGGTGTCTTGTGCGGTAGCTCCACTAGCTCATTTTAGTCACCTTCCTTTAGGGCTGTGTATTGATATCAAAATTACTTATTCCTTTCAGTTAGACATCAAAAATTTGTTTTTATTAATCAGCGTTATCGCTTAAGCCTAGTCCAGGGGCCTTTCCCAACATTGGTATGCAACTTGCGTTCGCTTTGACCCGAATATGATTACACAATCACAAAGAAAACTTCCGAACAGCTATATTTCTCGGGGAGGGAGATGGGGAGGGGTTGTTGACTGGTCATTTACATAAAAAATTCGAAGCCTTCACTGCTTTACAAGCGTTTTCTTCTCATTACACACACTCTGGGGGAAAAAAAGATTTCCACATCATCTACTGAGTTCTAACATTTTCAGCCTTGAACTTAAGAATACGAGTTCCCTCCAACGCCGAGGACGAGGATGCGGAGAAGCTTCTGTTTGCGCTTGCACTCTGATAATAACAACATGTATGCCTTCCTGCGTAAGGTGCACGGTCTAGATGTAGTGCACAGTGAATTCGTGCGTTGAAAACAGCAGATCTCAATAACCACACATAAATGGCTGCATCTCATTCTCGATCATTTCGAATGTCTGCCACCAAAGCCGACGGAGCAAACGAGCTTTGATGGCTGTGGGCGCAGAAAGCAGACGGCTAACAGATCACGCGACGTATTTACTTGATTTGATCCGACCTCACTCACCAACCAAGGAGGGTAGCGTGAGTATTTACTCTGGAGGAAGCAACCCGCTTCTGGAACGCGAGCTCTGATGGCATCGAGTGAACGCGAGTAAGTTTTGGAACACCACGGTACGAAACCTTTACTCCGGAGTCGGACCAAGTAAATTTTGGAACACAGCCCCCGTTTTGTTGTAGCCGACGCAGCTGTTGCCATAGCAACCCTCGCAGTCGGTCGGACTCAGTGTAAGTGCGTGAATCACCCTTCACTTGGCAAGGACATGTTGGCCTTCGTATCTTTTAAACTCGGGGTAAGAGTTGTGGTCGGTTTGCCTTGCTGCATACCCGACCCGGGGGAATAACACGGAGCCAACGGTTTCAACAACGAGAAACTACATTTAATGGGACATTGACGAGACGATTAACATTGTTACCAGCGGCGCCTGAGTCCAGGCAGAGACTCCCCGTGCGCCGTCTCTCATCCGCCTTATCTAGGCGGCGCGTACGATGTCTCCGTGGCCGGCGTGACGTCGCCTTCACGCGGGAAAAGTTTGCCACCTGTGCCCCGCAGTCGGGCAACTGGGCTGGGGAGCCGCCAGGGTGCCCACAGAGTAAACTCGAATTTTCTCGAACTACGGAGAGGCGATCCTTCTCAAACATGTCTTGTAAACTTGTTAACAAAAAAAAACAGCTAAAAATAATGCATGTACACTTGATGAGACAAACAGTGAGAGCACGTACCACTTTCCAGAAAGCGTCGTACCGCTCTCGACGCGGCTGGGTGTTCTTCCAGAGGCACTCCTGATTGAATGCATTTCGTTTCGGTACCTTATAAGACAAATAGGAAAGGTGAGAAAGACAAGGTGGAGGGGTGTAGTTATTAGCATACCCGGCCGAATTAGGGGTTAGCATGCACCCTGGAGAGCCCGATATTAGGGAATATATCCTTCGAAACCAATCGGCTAATATTCCCTATCGATTAGCGCATGAAAACTTCCCTACAAAAGAGAAAAAAAGAAGAAAAAAGATGATACCGTAGTTTTAACAAGATGTCTTGAAAACTTGCAAATCGCAAGCGCGATCTCTCGAAAGTTTGCTAAAATTGAAAACCTAAGAATAATAAACTCATTACCACGATAAAAAAAGAAAGAAATGTAGCTTGCGTTACTTCAATGCTGCTTCGGGTGTCCTCTGATTGAAAAATATAAAAGAAGCTTTTGCGCCATCTAAGCGCACAGATAATGCACTAATAACGCCCAGTATTTGCGTCATATGACGCGGACAACTAGTAACCTTGCGTCGCACTTCACTCAAAGCCGCAGCTCAATGAAACCGACAACCCTCGTCGTGGGCAGCGGAAAACCACGCAGTGGCCCAGGTGAATTTTCCATTTTTCATAGTTCATTGCCTCTACAAAGCCAACGATAATGTAAAAAAAAAAAAAAAAAAAATATAATCAACTTAAAATGATGAGCTAGTCGGCTTTAAAAGAATCAACGTGCACAACAGTATGCCAAAAAGAAAAAAACAGAACAAAATAAAAAACAAACATATTTCTTTTTTTGCTATATGAGCAACGCCGCAGCGGCAGCGATATTGCGCGCCAAGTGAAATGCAAGAGCGGCCCGCAGCAGCCCGAGTTCCAGAAAGGGAGCGTGGCTAATGGAACACTACAAAAGCACAATTCCTTGTGCCCTGATGCCTGCAAAGAGAAACCGACGTGTCTTGAATGCCCAAAGAGGGCGCTGCTTTTCTGCCTGTCGGAACAGCAGGGCTCTACTTCAGAAGGCTTCTGGTCTGGGTCGCCTGATCCCGGAGTCGTGGTAGAAGGCGGCGGGGGCTTCCTGAATAAGAAAACATCCTCCGCATTGCCGGGTTGGCAGAAGACGGAGTCTCCTTCTTCTCTGCTCGAAAGCGGTGTCAAGCCGCTGTTCATAATCTCCTCCGTCCCTCGACGTCCATTCTCAAGTTGGCTCTCATTCTTCACATCCCGTTCTCCTTTTGCGAAGCACTCCGTTGTACCAATGATCGCTCTTTTGCCGCTCTCTTTGTTAATTTTTGTTTTACTTCTGGCTCGGAGCTTCTTTTAAAGCTGTCGCGTTGCTGACTCTCCCAATAAAAAAAAATAGAAAAAAGCTAGTGAAAAATTAAAAGAAAGAGGAGGAAAAAAATGTCCGCGCAGATTTTGTCTATTGTTTCCTGAAATTGAATTTGGTGATTACTTCGCGATGCGGAAAACGAAACCTGGCGTCGCGAAAAAGAAAAATAAAGGTGAGAAATGTGACTGCTTTTTTACATTAAGGAACCCCTATATAAACGGGAAATCAATTATTTTAACTTGAAAACCTAAAATCGAGAAATATAAAAAAATTAAAAAAACATTCACTTTCGCTAATTGAGCAATGGATTCAAAGCACGCGTTAATGGAAACTTAACTCGACGGTCCTTGACACCCGCATGCCATTTGCAGCTGGAGAAACTCTAAACAGATACAAATCTGGGGAAAAAAAAATAAAAGATTAGATATTTGACTGCGTCAGGTGCACGGCGCGCCCTTTAGCGTTTGCGAGAATTTCAGTGAAACACATCATTTACTAATGGAAAGAGAGAAATAGCTTCCGTGAAACTTGTTTAGTTGCGATTTGTTGCAAGGGGACGAAGGTCTTCTTTGCAAAATTGAAAAAGGAATAAACCAGTATTCTATTTCTATCTCTTTCTTTTTCTAAAAGAAAGAAAGGGGCCGGGAAAAGAAAGGGGGGGAACCAAAAAAAGTAAAGAAGAAAGTTGTAATGTAAGAGATAGTAGGTACAAAAAAGGAAACGAGTGTAGCTGGGCGGAGTTTTTGAAATGCTGTCAATTTTTGGTTGATTCCGTGTGATGTATAGTAAAGCACTTTCCAAAACGACACGTATTACGCCTACGTTCACCGGAACACACACATACACATACAAAAAAAAGTGTTTTGGCGCTAGTACATGGAACGAAAATATAGATATTTGTGAGGACGGCTGTCATCAAAAAATGAACGCACTCAGAATACGGTTGAGGGAGGAAGAGGACACGCAGCGCGGCGGAGGTACTTCGGCCACAGGAGTAATGCGGCTGCTAGAAGTGCATCCGCTGTCAAGAAAATAGCGCGCCGCCTGCTTTGCGACATGGCAACATCGGCAACGTCAATCGGTTCCGGGCGCGAACGGAGGGCGCGAAGCTCGGTGCAGATCTAGAGGAACGACATCGTCGCGAGGCTGCTAAAGTACCTGCACTACTTCGCGCCATACGAAGAAGAGAGACGAAAAAGTTTCTAGATCGTGTCGTTGGGGGTGATGGCAGGGCACGACTGTTACTTTCTCTACACGACGCCTCTATATGTGACAAAAAAAGGACGAGGCAATCATTGCTTACCCGAGTTTCCACGCACCTAATCGCGGACTACGAGATGTGGCATGGACGTCACGTTTCACAGATTAATAAATCACGCTTTCGAGGCATCCTTACTTTTTAAAGACAGTAGAGGAGTAGACAGAGTCCTTTGAGGCAGCAAGGTGGTGAACGCAGTGTATAGCACCGATAGTGGTGAGCGCCACTGTCCTGTCGCCCTGGATGCGACATGTCAGTGGAACTGCGCTGCGGCACCCACCTGGGTCATTTGGTGTGCACATCAGTTAAGGTCCCTTGCTACTTCTTTTACAAGTAACGACAACCAGTACATATGACAAAGCACATTCCGCTGGAACAAAATGGTGGCACTCAGTTCAAACCTCTTCTGTGCGCCGCCACTCGCTTCCTAAAACCTGCACCGTCACGCAGTCGGCGCTTCAAAGAATGTCGCTACTTGTAGGAAGCTCTTATCTAGGGACTTCAACATCAGTTAGATCTGCGCGCCCCTTTAGGTGTCGCACGCGCCCTATATAGCAGTCTCGCTGATGATATACAGCAGCCTAATAAAAAAAGTTAAAACGCATGAGTTATAAAGCACAGCGTTGTAAAGTGAGGACCCTAGACAAGTGCCCGTCAAACCGAACATAACATTAGCCTCTCGAGGCAGTATTTCGCGAAGTTTCGAGTTTATGCAAGCTGATGCCCAAATGTGATGCATGTTAGGATTCTTCATCTTCATCTCTCCTTCACGCTATTTATGTGTCATTGGGAATATCGTTGCATCTCTATGTATCTATTTTTGCAGGCATCGTGTATCGGAATATTTTCAAGAGTACCATTTATTATCTTTCTATTTCTGCACATTTCGTTTCTTTGCCTTCGGATCTATCATGTGAGCACAATGTCCTTTTTAATGTCCTTTTTGGCATACCCGGTGATCGGTTCAACGGCTGGCGTATTTTGGAGTATCGTACTCGCGTGTCAGTCTCAAGCGGTTATGTGGACTTCATACAGTCAAAGTTGCTGATAATATTAAAACATATCTAGTTATTTACTGAAGATTTGACAACATAATTAACGGACGGATGACCTGAGGGTAACAGCCACGATTTAACATTATAAGTCAATGCATCCCCGAATTATCTGAAATATGCCCTACAAACCTTTTCCGTCGTTTTTTGAATAGTTGATTTGGGAGAACATTAAAAAAGTTTCTGATTTTGAAGCTCATTTAAATAACAATGTGTCCCTGACATATACATGGCTTCTCAAACATTAAAAACAAATTTATCGTCTCATTTATCTGAAGAACAGCAATTCTATGTACCTGTGGGCTTAACAAAAGCAAAGCCCACCGGGGCGCGTGGCGGAACTATGACGATTACGTACGCAGACCGTCAGAAAGTGACCAATAAAGTAGCTGCCATCTCGAGTAAAGCATAAAATACTAATTTGTTCTATTTAACAAAAAATGATCCATTAGCAAAGCTGATGCTTATTTGGAAATCGAATTGACCGGCATCTGGTCAAAAACAAAACTGAACAGCCAGTCTATGCCAGTTTATTCTGTATAAAAAAATGTTCTCTTGGGTACGAGATATTTTGAGACAGATTCGATATGAGTGAGTACGAAGGTGCGTATAGACTAAAGTGAACTATTTTGCTCAGTCCTTTCTGCATGATTACTTGCCTGCATCAAGGTGCAGAGTGGTTAGGAAAAACAAGCGTCGTGATTGCCGCTAAGTGTTTCTATAACAGTAGACTAAAAGGGCTTGTCCTAAAACTTACGTGAAATTTTGAAAATAATATTGCTTTTACCTCAGTTGCATCGTCATCATATAAATTTCACGATATATATGGCGACGAGGTGCCATAATTTTATGCACATAAATTTGTGTACATGGTGCCTCAGGTGACATGATCGCCTTTTGCGCCAAGGTACCATTTCGAAAAGTATGTACCCCTTGAAAAAACAAAAAAGAACTGGTTGAGTGATGATGATGAATTAAGTTCTTAGTTCAAGAGCGCAGCCACGATTTAACTTTCATTTCTGCGACGCAAAGTTGTATCAATCACGGGTATTTTAGGTGACCTTTCGATTCAGATATGTGTGAATGATATGCATCTTGAGTCGTATAAAAATGACGTTTTATATGTTAATCTAGAATTTGTTTGACTGTTTAGTCGAAATAAAAAAAAAAGCTATTTCTTATTTTTGGTATTTGATAATAAAAGCGAATTGTACTAACAATAAAAAAATGAAAGACGTTTACAATTTTCTGTAATTCCGAATTAGAGCACAGCTCTTTGGGAGGAGGAGGGAGGATACGGCGAAGGTATGCCCCTCCTCCCGCTCCTTACCTCCCCTCCTGCTCCCCTCCCATCTAGCAGGAAATTTTCGCTAAATCTCCCGCTGAATTTAGCGGGGAAATTTAGGCACCAGAACTGGGTTCTGGCGCCTCTTTGTTTTATTTGACAATTGTTTCAGGACCCCGTGAATTATGGTGAAAGGGAAATTTACACCGCCGCCGATGGCGACGGCGACTGCGATGGGGACAGCGATGCCGCTCAACCCGGAAATGGGCGCCTAAGAGCTGCGCTCTAAAATCTATATATTATAGTTACTCGTTTCACGGCGATAATTGTGCCTATAACCAAAACAACGCGGAAAATATATTATCACTTTAGTGGTTGAAACCGGTTCGAAAAGGTTAGAACCGTCATTTGCTCCCGGAACTGAACTGGACCTGAACCGAAATCCGTGATCCCGAACCCGAACCGAACCGATAAAGATTTTGGTACGACAATCTGTTGATAGGTAATCGGCAAAGTTCACTAAAGGGCAATCAATATTGATAATATTTGAAAACACCTAAATGAATATTTCATTTAACACATGGACACCTTCGTCATTGGGCACGCTGTCACAATTTGATAACTTCAGGGGTGGAAGCGGGCTAGAGCCTTTTGTAGCAGGGCTGGGAGCAGCAAAAGTCCCACTTTGGAGCAGTTTTGGAGCAGTAAAAGGCTCGCTTTAGAGCAGCTCGGGAGCAGCAAAAGTAAGTTTTGTAGCCGTAGAAGTAGGTTTTGGAGCAGGTCACGGAGGTCAAACAGGTGTCTAAAAATGATTTGTTGTTGCTAAATGTGAAAATGTAGCAAAAATATATGCATGCACATCCCAGAATAATTTTCAAGCAACATACATACATACCTTTCTATTTCTATTGCATTGAAATATGGAATATTGGCAATTTATGCAAAGGAAAGGCTTTGAGAACCATTCCGGCAGCAGGCAGAGTCATGATAGACTTTATATGGGAGGCCCCGACAATAAAAGCACAACTTGAGCCACGCCAGTACAAAACCGTCTATTTAATAGACCAATTGTAAACATGTATCCAGAAAACTAAACCACTGCAAGGTGTCAGATAAACTACCTTCGCTGACTACAGTTTTTGTTTAATAAAGAATACACATGTTCAATCACTACTTAAAAAGCCCTATATCAAGTTTAGTAACAAAATACAAGGCTACTGACATTTGACAAAAATTCAGATGCAAAATAAAATGTGTATTTTATATCTTTAGAATACCACAGTCACTCGTACATATGCAGCTTTAAGCATCGACTAGAAGAGCAACGCAACCTTGTGTACTCCATAAACTGTTGTGCATTGCGTGTCTCCATAAAAAAATTAAGGTACCACAACATGTTTCAAAATAAAGCAGTCCTTGCTGACCTGTTTTCATTAAATGCAAATGTTCTTAATCCCTGTTCATAAAATACAGTAATCCCTACACCCAAGTTAACATACAAAGCTATATCTATATTACTTTAGATGGAAAAATATATTGTCTTAAAAATATCACAGCCACTAATAGAACGCATGTGCCTGTGCTCGCGATTCTTCACGGCTAAGCGTCCAAATATGGTACGCTGCCAAATAACAGGTAAAACTAGTAAAGACCATTTATTTTTACTCATGTTGACGGATGTGCATGCGCTCGCAAAGAAAAACAAACGAAACTAACTTAGCGCGTGTTTCTTAAATGCGTTCGCAAAGAAAAACAAACGTAACTAACATAGTACGTGTTTCTTAACGGCTAAGCGTCAAAATATGGTACGCTACCAAATAACAGGTAAAGCTAGTAAAGACCAATTACTTCTGCTCATGTTGATGGCCGAGGTAGCCCACCGGTGCCGAGACACCAACTCCCACGATCACGGCAAATCGGGACCACGGGCAACTGCATACGCGCTTCAACCGCACCAACCAACTATGCCCGAAACCAAACCGATGTGTTCGTATATCAAGCTTTTTGTAGTCCAAATCGACATCTCACTCTCGATGAACTAAAATCGACGCCTCGCCCTGCGGTTACACGTGGTTCGGAGCCCCAGTCGAGTTGGTACGAGTCACCCGCACTGACGCCTAAACAAAAGTACACACCACATGGTGGCCAGTGGCCGACCGTTTTCCGCTAAATTTAAAGAAAACACTAAAAAAAGAAAAAAAAAAGCTGAAATTGGCGTTTTGGAGCAGGCTGGCGCAGGGAAGTGAATTGGCGCAGGGTGGCGCAATTGGCGCAGCGCTTCCACCCCTGTAACTTAAACTGAAAAAACTGTTCTCTTTGTTGACGATATTCCCAAATTTCAAGGGATTATTTAGCAACTTTTTTGGGAGGTACGTGTAAAGAATTTAATTTTTCATCTTCAATTTTTTTTATTGTGTGCTTCTGCTGAATACTGATACTCGACCCAGCGACGCTCACACGCGAAAAAAAAACTTTATGTTCGGGTTTTGGCGCCTATTTGTTTTAGTTTAGGGTCGTTTCAGGACCCGCGTGAATTATGGTGAAAGAGAAATTTTCAAGAATAT
Organism: Ixodes ricinus; assembly: GCA_037355805.1. NCBI lineage: Eukaryota > Metazoa > Arthropoda > Arachnida > Ixodida > Ixodidae > Ixodes > Ixodes ricinus. The sequence continues at coordinate 88,304 of JAZHYW010040668.1, read as the reverse complement.
TTTTTAAAGGTGTGTGCTTGTTAGTTACCAAGATAAACTTATGTTTCATCAAGTTCCAGTACTCTTCAAAAGAACGCATGGAAAATTACGTCTACTACTGATCAAAGCAAATTTCAAGCTCACAGTTAATCTGCAAGTTCATGGTGATTTGTCAAAATAAGGTCTAAAACACTTCTTGTCGATGGTGTAGCTCTGGTGGAATGAAGATCTAATTGCAAAAAGTTGAAATCTAAACATAAGGTAACAAATTAATTACTTTCTGCTGAATTCACATTTATACGCTCAGTGTCACTTGATGATGGCATAGCCGGAAAGTCGCCGAGAAGAAAGGTTTCCACAAGCGCGCCACTATGATGTCTATTTAATTATGCAAAGATTCAACAAATGACACTTAATATGACGGTGGCCGGTAGCATACTCCTATGATCAATCTCTTATGGTTCACTGTAAAGGAAAACTCACGCGATTTCTAAATCAGATCCGGGGTTTAAATAACAAGACTACATGGGGTCAGCAATTGCAATCAGAGCTACACCACCGCATCTGTTAATGTCTGTCATTCCTGTACACATAAATGTTTTAGGGGCAAAGCTCCTTAGGGGCTCGCCATGTCCGTATGTCCGTCCGCCGTAGGCCGGCGTCGGGTGCTCGTGCTTCTGCTCGTGAGATCACGTGCTCACGAGCACGTGAGCACATGCTCACGTGCTCGTGTAGGGCAAAAAAAAATATTGAAAAAAAGATGAAACAAAATTATGAAAAAAGAAAAAGAAGAAAAAAAAGAGTAGGGGGTTCTGAGATGCCATCCCATCTGTCTGCTTAAAAAAAGAAAAAGAAGAAAACCACACATTCTCCTACTGCCATGAATGAAAAGGACCGAAAAGCTCGGCATGCAGCGTCTCAGCGTCTACGTAGACAGCAAGCTGCTCCGGAGACCAGGGCGCGAGAAGCTGCTGCACAGCGTCAAAAACGCCAAGCGGACCCGGAGTTGAGAGCTCGGGAAGCGGCGGCAAAGCGTCAACGCTGACAGCAAGCAGCAATACCTATGACCAAAATCAGTATCATCAGCACCACCCGAGCTTCGCCCCAATCAACATCATTCACCACGTGGAGATGCGGTCATTTTTTGAACCACCCAACAGCTGTACCTTCCAGGAAAGCCATGTTTCGGTTAGTACAATAATATCAGCATCAGTAGTATCCATAATGGAACACAATTCGTCAAATTCCTTATGTTGGTGAACAAAACGGAAATATTGGTAGACTCTGACAGGCATGTTCTACGCCTCGAGTAATCCTATATTTGCGAACGTATCAGGGACGAACTTTGAGCGGATGATGGCTGAGTATGTGAGACAGTTGACTGTGCCAAAGGTGCGACAGGCAAACGAGACGGACCTAGCTCGTAGACCTAAGGTCACTCTATACTGGGAAAGGTACCGCCAAGCCTCCTTTCCCTCGCGAAATCCTCACATTTTCCTCATTTCCCGCACTTCCGCTTCGACGCCAGCGCCCCTACAGGGTACCCTCTCTGTGGGATGGCTCGGCTGGTTGCCGCTCTAAATGCTGCGGGAATGCGTGTTTCTCGATTGTTTTTAGCTTGCACGGTTCGGTTTTCTCCAGGACTTTAGTTTGCGATCTCGGCGCTATATTTACCTATGGGTATGGTCCTTTTTCATTGCCTCAAATTTAAGGCAAGCACGTCAATATATTTATATGTTTTAATGCTTCAGGTGCGCGTTAGGTTACGCTGCTATAGTTTTGCGTATGCTCGGATCGTTTAGTTGTTCGGGATTGTATGTTATGTTTCGCTGTATTAACATTTAAATAAACAAAATTGAACTTCTTAACGGATACCCATAACATCATTCCTCCGTGGTCTGATATTTGAGCGATAGGGTGAAGGTGTCAAAGAGGCAACTAGTGCGGCAGGGCTCCTCCAACTAGCGCGAGGTTTCAAAGCCGCGTTCTCGCGTGAATGGCCCTGTTGCTGATTGTTTCTACGTTTCACATTAGGGACGAGCGGAGTGAATAATAAAAATTGGGATTGTGGGGATATTTAGAAAGCGTGTAGCCGGTTTCGCCTTTTTTAAAGGTGCGACGAGTCACTTGCTGTAGACGAGGAATTTAGCCAGTGCAGTACAACCGCTAGCCTGGGGTCTTACGTGCACCTCGCAGTAGTGGTACACGAGCGCATGCCGGTGCGATGCTCATCTAGATCGAAACGGTCAGAGGTGGGATTGAACCCAGAGCGAAGTGAAAGCTTGCCACGCTCCGCGCCTCCCTGGCTCGCATGCGAGCTGGTGCAGTGTGGGCACCGTTTTTTCAGGATGGGTGTTCGCGCTCGTAGCTTTCGCCTCGCGCGCAGGAACGGCGAGACGAAGTATAGTTGTCCAGAAACAGCCTGCAGCAGATATCAGAGCGCTGAAACATCTGCAGCAAACACCATTGAGCACCGTAACGAAACGCAAAATACGGATTTTTTTTTTTGTAAAAATGTGCGATTAGGGTATTGAGGGCGAGGATTGTATGGAAGAATATACATGTATAGCTTTAGATAGGCTGTACATGTAATCAATACAGTACCCTCTTGCACATGCTATAGGGCGAACATTGAAGCAGTCCACCGGAAAATTCAATGCAAACCACCAGTCATTTATTAGTACTATATACATTTCGACAGAATACAGAACGATGAAGACATCCAACACAGAAACAATGTTCTATCACCTTACTTGGCTCACCACTGGTCGCATACCGACACTTCTGCTCCCACATTTCTTCGACATTTGAAGCTTTTTGGCGATATCCTCGTTTTCCATTTCTACAAGAATGTGTATTTTTGTCATTAAAACACGTTCACAATTTCACAAAATTTCATAATTCCCAAAACAGAAAAGAGTTGAAATTCTATTTATTACGCACGCGCGCATACTCGCGACGTTAAAGCGGCCTTCAAAACAAACTCGCACGTATGATAAATTGATAAAACAGAGTGCAGTATTGAGGTATATTGTAAACAACACTCTCTTAGGAGCTGCAACTTACCTTACACAGCGCCAGGACGTGAGTTTGCACACGAAACCCTTCCTTCGACTCGCGACAACCAAATCTTTCTTCTTTTCTTGTTTCGTTCCCCACGTGCAACCCCGAAGAGATTTTTCCCCGTTCCTTGCTTGTTCGAGCAGCCCACCGCGCAACATCACGTCGTGTCGGCTGCCACATATCACTAAACACACACAATTTTTTTTTTTTTTTTTTTTAACGCGCAAACGTAAATTATGCGGAGAACTTGTTGCGTCGCAAGTGCCGATGGTAGAGCCAGCCTCAAAGTCCGCGAGACGGAGGGGGCACGAATGACGGATGGAAGTCGCAACCCGAAACCCATGGGCCGCTCAACCATGAGACTTAGTGGAGAGGAGGATTTTCACAGGGGGAGACGGATTTTGTAGAGGGCGAGAAGGTCTCGGCACAGTGAATTTTTCGGAACAATGAATGGCGTTACCTTCTCAGTGTTGGGCCGGGAGATCAAACTATAGATGGCGTCTCTGACCCGTTTGTTGTCCCCACACCTCGGTGTTTACTCAACACAAGGTCTGTGCACATGCCCACAGGCCTTATGGGCATGTCCATGTCATCTTCTACAATAGAGCGCGGGGCACAGTGTAATGTAAAAAATAGTAACAATCGTTACGTGTCGGATCTATCCCGAAAGCAGTCGTCAGAGAATGCGAGCTTGACCCACTTCGGCATTTTTGCTGAGCTGGGCACCGTTGCATTGTTCATGCAGGCCGGAGAGGTAACAAAAGAGCCCCTCCTCCCTCACACCGGAGAACACGAACTCCAGCCGAACGTTGACGCCGCGTTCGGTTATGTCGGCCGAGCGCTGAGTCAATGTATTTGTTGTCCCCATCCGTGTAGTTCTAAAGTTAACCGCTTTGGGCGTCACGGTCTGTTTTCCTCCCCAATTTACGTAGACCACATCGTAAACCACATGTTTATCTGAAGCTTATTGTATTGCAGCTTGAAATTTGTTTGTCCTACCAACGTTTTATTGATATTTTATGGCATTGCCTGTAGTTAGCGAGAAGTCTTCGCTTACTGTAATATGGTACGATTTTAATGGTGACCTTTGCTGCGGGCTTTGGTCACTTAATTTGAAAGATGCAAATTTAATGATGATCGTGACAGGTCTCCAGTTTCTGTGGCAGAAACTTCCAAGCAGATGGGCACGGACAATCGCGTCCCTCGTGACTTGCATGTTAAGGGACCACTGAAAAACACTTAAGGTTTTATCTTCCATCTGGGGCCACGTTTCTGAGAAAGCGTCTGTAACACCAAAAGAAGAGCAAATTATCTCAACGAGACTGGACTTCTACTTCGTCAAGACATGGCTGCAATGCAGCGTTTTGTTTCTGGAGGTTATCGGCAGCACTTTTGGTCTCTGTTACTGTACGTTGAAGCTGCTCTACCATGGAAACATTTGATTGCACGGTGACAAGCCTCTAGGCAGACTTGTACGGAATCTGTTACAAGAAACGAAATTAATTGTAATACCTTACATTTATCAGTAATCTAGTAACGGAATAATTACACATTTGCTAGAGTGATGTAAAGTAATTTCCTTACACATTTACGTAACAGATTTGTTGTAATCCCTTACATTTTTTCCCAACTCCCCTCCCCCCCTCCCCCTGCAAGGGAAAATAAATAAATAGAAAGTTGTTTTTATTTTGATAAAGACGAGCGCAGTCTCACAGTCATGCACATTGACCAGCGCAAAGGGAGACTTGGCACTCTTCAGTTCCCCAAAGCCTTTCTTTACAGCACCAAGCCCCTGAATCTATTTGAATCATTTTTTAAACCTTAAAAACAACGTAAAAAAATTATAAAAAATAAATAAAAAGAAGTCGGGGGCCAGCTATATCCGCTTTTCTTGGTCCCTTTGTTTTTTCTTTGCGATTGACGACGGAGAGAGGAGGACACGATGTGATTGTGTGCCTCTTCGAGAAGCTAGAGGCGGTAATTGGACAGACAAGAATTAACAATGTCCTTCTCGGCTATAGTGACTACGACCATTTTCATAATGTTACAACACGAGTAAAACGCCCCCGTCTATCCTAAATCTCCTAAAAAAGGTGTGATAATATGTAAGTCTTATTGCCACAAGCATCCTCGTTCGTTGCTGCACACTTGACATCTTCCCTTAGAAAACAGGATGTATTTTTTATGTTTCTTTTCGCCTTTTTTTACCTTGTTTTAAAATCTACTTACATTTTTTGTAGTCTAAAGGGTTGCCCACTTTATTTGTGAATTCCAGCTAGGTTATATGCATCGCAGTAACCCTTTTTCTGCGTCAGCTTTTGCGAGCACTTCGAAAATGGTAATAGTCTTCCTTCCCCCCCCCCCCTTGCTTTTACTCCAGCAGGACGAATCTTAACTCAAGCAGAGATTTTTACGAATAAAATAAAATAATGGCTGACCTAGACTTGAGATTCTGGGCTTGAGAAAAGTTTAAAACTCGTTAGTAGGGCCATAATGCGGCTTAGTTCTCTGCCCTTCGCTGCCCGTGGCATCAGCGAACGTCTATCATCGAGAACACCCTCGTAAACTGCAGTCGTTCCGTGTTCCGTGTGTTTTTGGACGGCATCATAAAAGGTATACACACGGCAAACGTGCGTTTACATTTCCTTGTTTTTAACCGACGTTCTAATTAATTGTTGTTATGAATATCCTGATTGTTCTTTCTTCTTATAATTACTTATATTTATATATTAAAACGTTTTCTTCTTCACCAACGTCTCAACCGAGGCTCGACCTGTTCAGAATCAAAGAGAAAAGAATATTGATCCAAACCTTTTTATTATTTAATTATCCCCTTACTGTTACCCACTATGTTTTGCTACTGTCTGGAAATATGTTCCGGTATAGTAAGATGTACATAAATTATTTCTCATTGATTTATGTACATCCGCATTGAGGTTCTTCAGGTTCGTTGAAGAAGCTCAATGCAGAGCATGAAGCATTCGTGAGGCACAAGAAGGCACTCCCATCCTGTGCCTCAGTTCAAAGGGCGTTCACCGTAGCTGTCGACATCTTCAGTAAGAAATGACGCAAAATGTCCGACGAGACTTTCGAGAGCCAGCTGTTGCTCAAAATACTCAAGGACACTAAATGGAACAGGTGGCAACAATAAGAACTTGAATAACCCTCTTCCCTTTGTTTCTTACTTGAGGACAATAATGTTGAAAGTAACGCCACGAAAGTAACAGATTACTTTTTAGGTTAACGGGCACTTACTTTTACGGGAGGGTAATTGCAAATTGTAATTAATTAAAATTTAGCCTTGAGTAATTGTAAATGTAATTCCTTACTATTTTTCAGTAACGTGTGCAAGTCTGCCTCTATGTAACGTCTTTCATGCTGGACCTCGTTGATTCTTTGTTTTGTTAAATTTCGTAGATGGATGTTAGTATTCTCGCTTGGGATTCCTGCATCTGTACTGATCGTTCATTTAGAAAGACCAGAATACCACACATATCATTGAATTGATTCAACTGTTCGACACTCATATGTCCAAGGTTAGTTTCTACGCCACGAGAAATTAGTAAAAGAAGACTCACGGTATTAACACATTGGTATACATCGTTTCAGAAAGCACTTGTGAGCACAGAAACACAAGTAAGGAACATTGCTGAGTTCGTTTAGGATATAAAGGGTGGTTGAACATACCTGTACAAACAAGAAAAGTGGTTTCATGAGTCCGCATGTTGCAGGTGTTCCCGTGATCCAGGGACTCGGAAGTAGATTTTGAGTGGGGGGGGGGGGCTGAAGTCAAGCATTTTATTTTTGTATATTTTACTATAGGAAACAAGGGCTGGAGCCGAATTTCTGTTGTTTTATTTGTACTAATTGTTTACCAAAATAAATTAATAGTTGCATGAAGATCCTTACTTAGAATGTACAATCACTTTTCCTTCCTGCATTATAACAACAGTAGGGAATTTTAGTGGCTCATACGCAAGAGCCTTGCGCACGCAATATACTTGAGGGTCAGAAATGCACACGCGAAGAACGCAGTATTGCGTTTTGCGCATGCACCTTCCGACCCTCAAAGCTTTTACGTTCGATCCACTAAAACTCTCTAATATCGCGAAAACGCTTATGCATATTGCTTCAGATAATTTCAAAATCCCTTCAGGAATACACAGCATTGCAAAATTGAGTCTGCGGAGAATCACGTTTATTGTTCTTCAAATGTTCATCCAAAAAGACATCCACGCTATGAAATGAACGAGTAAGCCAAGAGAATTACATATATACAATGACATCTTAATACACATACTTAGAAAAAGTGCACGAAAGCTTCATGAATGAAACAGATCCATATATAGGCCCCAAGGCCATGTGTGTTGATAGTCTCAAGGAAGGCCGAAGGTCGCCGTTCGCTCAGCAGTCCTGGAGACAAATTCCTTGACGATATCGTCCAGGTTGAGCTCGGCGGTTCTTCCTTTTTGAACGTGCAAAATAAGGCGTGTTAGCCTCCCTGACACATGCGGCTGCGTAGATACCTTTTAGTTCGGTGCAAGGCACTAAAAGAGCGTTCCCCAGAAGCGACAGATGCAGGCACAGAATGAAGAAATTTCGTATATTTTACGACTTGATCCAGGAGGTCACGAATTTCGTCGAATTTTGCCTGTAGTGTCCTCAAAATAGTGTCAATTTTGAGTAAATCAAGGTTGCATAAAAGAGCCGGCAAAAATAAAAGCTGCGCAGAGAGTCGGGCAAGATCAAAATCACAAGCATGCACTCCTAGGGCCTTTTTCACGTCATCTGTTGTAAACTGTCTTCCCCGGCGGCGTTAATCAAGGTGCTTTCTAGTTTAACTAGCTGCTTCATACCAGGCTGTTCAAACCGCTGTTGAGTTTCACTCATAATGTAGTCTACAGCCGCAAAGTACTCCTTCCGTAACGCTGCTTGCAATCAAGTACAACTGGCGGGGAAGGTGTGTTGCTCATTTCAAGCCTTTGTGGCGGTTTTGTCGGCCTTGCACTGCGAGGGTCCTTCAAACCTAGCCGCATTGCAGTCGAGCTCGTGCAGTCCCACAGCTCTTCAAACGCGACTTCAGACCGCAGACGGGACATTACCTCGCAGAGAGTCTCTGCAGCCTCTTTGATACCTGCGGCGCGAAACGTTGAACGTTGCAGTACCCTTGCAAGTTCTTCGCATGGACCGAACAAAGTAGAAATGTAGGCTTTTGAAAAGGTTTGAAACGCTGCTATCAGCAGCGTTTCAAACCTTTTCAAAAGCCTTTAATAACCCTTCAAAGGTGGCCCTGCTGTTGTCTGCAATCGAATATTCTCCTTGTAGCAGCTTGTTCAGTGTCTCCTGAACTCTAGCATAGTTTTCAACGAACATTTTCATTCACTTCACTTTGACAGTCCACCTTGTTGGGCAAAGCTGAAGAAGGTTATTTGGCGTTGATCCGGCCTCTTCCGCCGCCTCGCGGACTGGAGGAATTACAATAGATTAATAAACAGTTTTGCGTTTCTTCGAAGTCGGAGTGGGGGGCTCAGCCCCATCCTGAAAAATCATGGGGGGCTCGGGCCCCCCTGCCCCCCCGGTTCCGGAGTCCCCGCCGTGATCACTCCTAGAGTACACTCTAAAAACTAGTGATGGGCCGAACTTTTGCCGAATCGAAAGTTCGGCGCCGAATCTTGGGATTCGGCAAAGCCGAACTTTTGCCGAATTTTTCAAGAGATTCGGCAAAGATTCGGCAAAAATACATTGTTACCAGACTTACGTTGAAATTTAGTTTTTTCTGGCGAAAAAAGGTTTTATGTTTTTTTTTCTTAACTTAAATGCAACATGTAATGCATATTGACACAGTTATTGCTAAGTAAGGTGATATTCTACAAGATAATTGTATCGGTGTCGTTTTTATGTGTTTACTGGCAATTTTAGAGTGACTTCTAGCAGAAGTGACGTGACAACGAGGTTGGGTGGCAGCGGTGGCAGTCACGAATCACGCTACGAGAGTTTCGGTTTCGAGGCATTATTAGCGCAACCCTGCATGTACAGTGTTAAAATGAGGGCAATAACGCTGCGTTCTTGCTTTCTCTGAGACTTACCGTTCTGTTCGCGAAAACGAATGCAACGGTTGATGAGCCTTCACCAGAAAAGTTAATATTATTATTGTAAATATGCATTTTCTTCGATTTGAGTCGCTTGACGTCAGCTTTGCATGAAAGTGTGCGTCCCATATTAGCAAACTTCTCGTTTTTAACGTTTAAAATGCCAGTTTCTGGTGTTAGGACAAACACGAACGTTTAGAAAGATAGGGAAAGTTAGAGACGTCGGATGCGCAACGTCGAGCATTATAGTTCTGTGTTTAGTTTTATGAAGATACAGGAAAATCGCGAAATAACGCTGGTTGAAAAAACAATCAATCAACCAATCAATCTTTATTTGCACAAAATAGTAAAACACGGGAAGCGTGCGCGGCTGGCAGAAAGGTTACAAACCTGTACGCTGAGGCGCCTGCCAACCAACTTTCCGTGAGTTAATGAATAGACACAACACACAACAGTTCGACGTTTAAGACGCGAACGAACACAGGAAGGACAAAATATGGCCATTGGACTCGCAAATTAAGGGCGGCCCACACACTCGCGCAGAGTGCGCAGCGCAGCGGCACACACTACTTCTGAGCCGAAAACAGAATTGTTATAATTGCGACGAGTGCTTTAAAGTAATTGTCGGCCAATGTTTCAACTACCTCGTTGCATCAGTGGTTTCACATACTCAGGGTAATGCGTTTATTTAAACCGTAACAGAACGGCGCAGCGCGATGCACGCTGCGTCGTAGGTTGAGTGAGTCTGAGGAGGCGCCCGCGGTAACAGCCGTCTCCGTGAACGAAACTTGTTCCGTGCGAGCGGGCCTTGGTCGGCGGTTGGACTTCGCACGATAGTTTTTATACGCGTAGTCGCGGTATGTAGCTGAGCGCGCCGCCGGATACTAGCAAATATATCAAGTGGAAATGTCAAATTAAAATCCCGTCATGCAGAATGTACCGCATCATTTTTTACTTGCGGAGTGGACTGCGTAAATTACTGGTCGATCTTCTATTCTTGAGGCAGAAAATATTGAAGAGAACCACACTCGCTCACGAAACACAATTACCGTGTTGCCTACTCACTCCACACCTCGCCGTAACCACTGGTTGTACTCAACGAGCTTGAGTTGGTTGTACTACGCTGCACTACCGTGCACTGCACGATATAACCTCACGACTGCACGGCGTCCATTTGCAATCCACGGCATCCACGGCCCGGTAGCGTTCTCGCGCGTGCGCAGACATTTGCCGAATTTTTGCCGAATCTTTGCCGAACTTTCCTTCAAAAGTTCGGCATTTGCCAGAACTTTGCCGAATCTGAAGTTCGGCAGATTCGGTCCATCACTCTAAAAACTATCACGCTGAACCTCACGCTAACCGCAAGTTTCAAGCGTGGAACCGCCGTCGATACCACGGGAATGACGTTTTAAGCACCACGTGATCGAGAATAAGCGTTTGTTTTCTGTGTCCAAGCGTTAGAGCAGTCCGAGGAATCCCGCTCGGCCTTTTTTCGGACGTAATCAACAGCGTTAGCGTGACGACCGCAAAATACACGCTTAGATTTTCGGAGAAACGCGTGCGCCTCCATTCATCGTCACGCTAATATATATCCGAATGGATTGACCCTCCCGAAGATGCACTTGCGCGTGCTTTTTTGTTGATTTTTAGCTGATGTGAGCTTTTCTTTTCTGGAAGCACAGAGAGCGCATGCGTCCTCTTTTTTGGCGGGATAAGCGAGAAAGCCGTTGCGCTGTTCCCGTTGCTGGCTGGCTCGCTCAGTCAGTTCCCGACAGGCTTTGTTTGTGGCTGGGGCTGGACCAGCTTGACTGACTGCGACTGGCGAGACTTAGACGGCACGTGAGTTCGGGCACAGTGTGCCATGTTTACCGCACTTGACGTGCGTGGAGTGCAGCGGGGTCGCTGCAAACAGCGAGTGCGAGTGCCCCGAATTCCTGCGGGAGACGGATCTGAATGCCAGTCAAGAAAAGGGCTTCCCATTTGGCTGGTGCCTTTACTGCGGCCATTCGCCAGCAATTCATGGAAGACTGCAATATCTGGGTAAGAACTCTGTTTTTGTTTGTCCCCCATTACTGTCTTGATTCGCTGTTTTTTTTTTCTTGTTTTGTTGTGAAAGCGCAAGTATCAAGTAGCGCAATCTCCACCGTATTGCTTTTGTCGAAGCGATGTGCTCTTCAGCATAACTGTCACATCTAGGAAACAGTTTTTGCTGCTTGTGATTGAGCGCGGCATTGGGACAAATGTTGTTTATTCGGAAAGGTGAAGGGGTGAACCGTGCACGTTGGGGCGTAGTTGAGGTAGTCGGGCGAGTTTGTTCTTGGCTGTAGACACTGCAGTATATAGGTGAGCACAGGCACGTATCCAGGGGGAAGGCCCATGGAGGCCCGCCCCCCCCCCCCTCCCCGAAACAAAATCTTGGCTACGTGCCTGGGTGAGTTTGTTATTCCAAGTGTTGCATTGCTGTAGCAAAAACTTCAAAAGCATATTTTGCCTGATGTCGCGCCTCTGCGTCGGTCTCCCGTTTTGAAAGTTTACGGTTTGGAATCGACGAACACCCAGAATTTGGGTGAAGGAGGAAATAGGTACGTGGCAATGTGGCCAGGGAAAAAGGGTGGCAGCAAGAAAGAAGGGAAAGGGTACACAACGTTGCATTGTAGGAGGAAAAGGGTCGCAGCGGTGAAGGAGGCGCAAAGAATCACAGTAACATCAGAAGCGGCTGCGTGAATCTTTGCATGTTCCGGTGCTTGCAGGCATGTTTCATTTTGGTTTTGATCGGCCTCAACCCAATCGTTTCTTTGAGATAAAGCTTTGCAGAAATATCGAGTTTTAGAGCGCAGCTCTTAGGCGCCCGTTTCCGGCTTGAGCGGCGTCGCCGTCAGCGTAACGCGTAACCGTAACGCGTCGGCGTAACGCTTTTTCGTGACGCGTCACTGACGCCGTCGCCGTCGGCGTATCCATAACGCGTCGGCGTAAAGCGTCGGCTGACGCGTCGCCGTCGGCGTAACCGCGCGGCGCATTATGGGAAACGTCACATAATGCACTGCGGTGACGTGCGCGTTGCATTATGGGACGTTTCCCATAATGCACCACGCGGAGAGGGAGGAGAAAGGGAGGAGGAGGAAGGAGGAAGAGAAGAGGTGGAGTAGGCAAGGAGCAGGGGAGGAGTAGATGAGTAGTGAGGAGGAGAGGCATACCGTCCCCTCCGTACCCTCCCTCCTCCTCCTCAAGAGCTGTGCTCTAATTCGGCGTTAAAGGGTGTTGTAAACGTCTTTCATTTTTTTTTCGTCCGAGTTTTATAACACCTATTTCGTCGGCAGTTCTTGCATGCCTCGTTCGCAATAAATGACCACAGCATTGACAGCTCGCTCCATATTGGAGCAAGTATTGATGTGATAGGAATTTTCGCTGCAATTGGTGTGCGATTTACATTTACTCTGAAAAAACGAGGCAGTGATGACACTGCATTTGGCTTTAGTCGAAAAACGGGCCATAAATCCAGTGCACAGTTTGTGTAGTGACAGAAAATAAAGATGTGATCGTGTTTCCTTTTGCGTAAAATTAATTCGGAAAAAGCAAATGTGCTGAAGTGGCCCCCTCTTCGTAGCTCAAGATCCTTCGATGCCTGGTCAGCAGACAGGACCACAATCTTGCGGCGAAGAGCTGGAAGTCCAGACGGCAATGCATTGCGATGTCCCAACCACCGTAGATTGCGAAGGTAAAACTTTGTGTCTTTCTTCAGTAAAACCCAGTCGCGGGAAAATCCACGATGTTTACAGATTTAGCACGCAGCTATTCTCTTATCTGAGGCCAGTGCAGCATGTAAAAATAAATTAAAGAGTATGTGTTTGGTACTTTAAATTGTGACTATTAATGACGCAAGGAAACAAAATGATTTACGACCATGCAGATTATTTTTGTTTGCGTTAGCTACTGTCGACATGTTGCACAGGGATTTGATTAGAAATGATTCGGGTAACAAAATAGTGGACTGCTATACACGGAGAGTAAATTTACGTGACATGTCTAGTTGCTTACGCACGCAGCATGCGCTGAATATTTGTGACTTAATTACTACTTGATATATCAGCGTGTTTCTGGAATAATTATTATTTGTACAAGTGTGCCCTAATTCACCCACCCATGCAGCTGAAACAACCAGCTTGTGGCCACCCTAGCTGTTTTTAAACTTACCCTGATATGCGCAGAAAGTGCAAGTCTCAGGAATCAAGTCTGCTGAGCTCCCATAACGAACATCTATAAACATAACGCCACGATTTATGTGAACATATAAACTAGAAAATGCATGAATAAGTTAAATGAAAGCTGGAATTATGACTTTGTTATCGCTCACACTGAAGGGAACAAGTTATCGCGATTTTCATTTACATTCTGAAATAAGCCTTTTGTTTTATGTGCGCAGAAATAGCTTTCATTTTTGCTCCTTGCTGTAATAAACAGAAAAATTTATAAGAACGGTGCTTAATGGTGCCATGATAAGGGAGCTTGCATATATGGTGCCGAACCAAAAGCATCCAGTAGCTGATAAAGAAATAAAAAGCCTCCAAAATGTTTTTTGATAACTTGAAGATATAGCGTTCAGTTTCAAGGCCACACTCTAACAAGAACACTAATGCTCACAGCCAATTCCGCTTGCGTTTACCTGACGTTATGCAAAACAAAAGAACTTAATGCAAGTATATTGTTATGTGCACACTCCAGTATGGGCCTGGGAAGCTAAAAAACATATTATCTTTCAGCTTGATTTTGAAAGTGAACTAAGGTTTGAAACCGACATTGAAGAAAACAAAAGACGCCTCAAGAAGGTTCTCCCAGCGGCAGCAAAGTTGGCAACCTTGGAGCAACCATCCTTCGTCGGCCTTGACACATACCTGCGGCCGGGGCTCGCCAAAAACGCACTGATTTCAGCGGTGAGTAGAGCACTTTCGCAATAAAGATAATACTTCAAGCACGCTCAAAGTGCACTTAATGTTACACAGCTTTACAAACTAAGAACAGCCTGTTATGAGCGCCTCAGTTAGTGCAACGTGGACAATGTTAACATTCAAGTGTTTATTCTCATTTTTGTAATACTAAGTTTGTTTTAGGCCATAATATCTTAATCTTATTGTCAACAGGTTGCACCGACGGATATTCTTGGACGCTGCATTCTGTGGGGTGAAACGAGACGGCTAATCTGCGGCAACGAACCACGAAACTAAATCGACCTGCAACCAGACACGTCTCTCGAGAAAGCGCTGGTGCTATGCCTCTGTGTTTACTACTTAAAGAACGTAACATACCCAGCAGCATTTAGGCAGCTGCTTGGTTTTGTACAGACAGTAGTGATACTAGCAAGCAGGTCTGAGGCAGCGTGGGCCCAGAAAAGGTTGCGTGATCTTCTCTCAAAGTTGCACATTATTTGAAAGCAAAAATAAACTTTTCTCGCGGAATGTTTTTTTTTTTTCATACTCGTCTTTGAGAAATGGTTGGAGGGGAGTTATGTACATCAAAATATTAATAGCTCTAGTCAAGTGAACGAAAGTGCCCTTTAAAATGAAAAATCTAAGATATGTAGAAACAAAATGGCAAGTGCCACGTGGTCGAATGCGCCAAAACTAAATCTAGTTATTACGCCAATTCAATTTTTGTTAGCAAATGTTTACGTTCCTAACGAAGTCAACACTTTGCTCAATTGAACTCATTTAATTTTTATGCCAGTTTGACCGTTTGTTAGCGAAGTGTTGACGTTGTTTAAACTGGTTGTGTTTTGTTACGAACTATTTTTAGAAGGAAAGACCTCCTTCTTATTCTGTGGTATAATTTCTTTTACAAAATCGCAGACTTGCCACCAAGCACAATTTTCTAATATACCAATTGTTGTAGAAAATGAACCGCAAAGAAGTATGACACGACACAATTATCACTGCGTAGCTGAAAAACATATGGTAACGAATTATATATTGATATTGTTTCTAACATTTACTGAAAAAATATATCCTGATTTAAACCCGCTAATAATTCAAAATATTGGCATTCGTTCATAGTTGTTTCATGATACTCATAGTTGTTGCAGTTCTTAGCAGTTAGTGGACTTTATACTTTTTAACGGCTTATTTGTACAAAAATAGATTTTTAATAAAGAGTTTAGCCCCGAAGCTGAAATTTGTTTGCCTTTTTTCTATTTAGTTCCTTTTGGGACTGTTGCTTCTTGTAACTGGAGCCTAACGAGATCTCTCTCTCTCTCTCTCTCTTTCGGTTTTTAGACGCCAAAGATAAATTTCCTAAAATTGTTTATACAAGTTGCACGGTTGTGAACAGCTTGCAGCTAATTAGCACAATGTACCAGGCGTAACATGCATTTTCTACGCGACGCATCGGGACAATTTCCTTTGATTCACAACTGCCATTCGTATATGTGCGTAATTATACATGAGGCAGCACGTTGATCTTCCTTGCACTACTCAATTCGCCTAAAGGAGTAACTATAGAGATTTAGCAGATCGTTTTGGAGCTCCTATAACGATATCCGATAACAATATGATGCATGGGGGCCCGTGTGTTCATAGGCTTATTACGGCGTGCGTTTTCTCCACTCTTAAATAATGACGCCTTCCAGGCGCGTGAAATGTGCGTCGTGGTTGAAACCTCTGGCCGTGGACATTGGGCTTTCTTGCATTTAGTATATCGTCCCAATAATCTTAGTTATTGGGACGATATACTAAATGCGGGAAAGGCCAATGCCCTCGGCCAGAGGTCTCCACCGCGACGCGCATTTCACACGCCTAGGAGGCGCCATTATCTAAGCGTGGAAAAAACGCACGCCGTAATAAGCGTGTAAACACAAGGGCCCCCTCACGCCTGCCAAGCGTTAAACCATAGCACAGTTCACGCCTAGGAAGCGTGAATTCTAAGCGTTGAAAAACAACACGCTTAGAACAAGCGTGTAAAAAATCGCTTTGCGTCACGCCTGCAAGCGTTAAACCTGTGCCCAGTTCACGCTTAGGGAGCGTGAACTCTAAGCGTTGAAAACACCACGCTTAGAACAAGCGTGTAAAAAATCGCTTTGCGTCACGCCTGCAAGCGTTAAACCTATGCGCAGTTCACGCTTAGGGAGCGTGAATTCTAAGCGTTGAAAAACACCACGCTTAGAACAAGCGTGCAAAAAATCGCTTTGCGTCACGCTTGCTCTGCGTGACCGTTTTTAGAGTGTAGACCCAAGTTAGGTCCCAAGAATTGCCAAGATTGTGCCAAGTTAGACAGGTGTTTCTCTGGTACTACCTGAGCTGTTACCCTGTAGAGTTCGTCTCTAGCAGTTCAGTTCAATTACATTAGCTTAGAATTCGGCGAAAGCGCCATGCTGCTATTCCAAATATATTCTATTTTTGCTGCGTTTGACTTCGAAGTAATTATTTTTTTAATATAAGAGAATCACATCTGTGAAGCTACTTGTGAGCTACTCAAAACCTGCAAATTACTTAGGCTAGTCAGAAATATATATTTTTGTGTGCCTAATTGCAAGACTTTTCGAGGATGTAGATATCCGTTAGCCAAATGTGCTTTACTTGAAAGAGTGGATAATCTCAATATACCTAAAGACCGCCCTTGTGCCCACTTTTTCCACAGAGTACTCGCAGTGCCAGTCACTGTAACGTAAAAGGAACGTTTTAAAATAAAACGAGGTGTGCGATGTATCACGAAGTATGACATTTCAAATGCCACGTCACAGTGGCTCTTATGTCAAGACATCAGTTTTAAGTCAGAAACATTTTTTAGACCTAATAGTTTGATAATTTTTGCCGTGTGGTGATTAATTTTCCGAGTGCCGTACAAAAAAGTAGGTATGCGCGCATTGTGTGCAGATGTGTGCTGAAAGAGCTCCTCTTCATCTGAAAGATGCAGATTCTGAAAGGTGGATTCACACATCTTTCAGAAGCATGAATGACTAACTAGCTATGCTACAAGCAGTCACAAAAGTGCAATTACGTTCAGCTCGCATCTTTCAGGAGCTCCTCTGCGCACAAACGATTGAAAAAAGAGAACGAAACAATGACCAAATAGAAGTCATATCAGCTGAGCTTTTCAATGTCGCTGCTTCATGTGTCGTTACAACGTTGAATAACAGCCATGTTAGTCATTTTAGCACTTTGGCTCCAAAGATGTCAAGGTCATTTGGACGAAGGGTGCACCGATAAGGAGTGATGTCCTGTTCTAAAACATTTATTTTTTAAAGTAGTCGGCTTATTTTTCGGGGCTTTTTGATTTTAACGATTGAACGACACGTGGCCGTGTCCAAGGTCACTTATCTTCAAAATCTATAATCCATTGAAGGTTCGATGAGCTCTTGTGAGTGCGCTTTACTAAACCCCGAGCTATACGACCGTAAACTCGATAATACCGAGTTTCTTTGATCTCAAAAGGGAGGTCCGTAATGCGGATGTTTATCGGGGGGCAGCATCGGATGCACCGCCGCCGACCAGGATCCTTTCAAAAGTACTCCGTGGGCAGAACCGCCTCCGAGCGAATCCTGCGGCGGACAGTGCGGCTTCATCGACTAGGCTGCATTGGAAGTGGCTACCGAGACCCGATAATTGCTCGTGAGCGCTCGACTGGGAACGGTGGATGTGCTGCGGCCAGGGATCGATACTTGGCCGCGGTGGGCGCTGCACATTGCGGAGGCGAGCATTGCGTTGGAAAGGACAACCCCGGGACACCTCATTTCAGAATCGCCCGCAAAGGGGGAACACGGAATTTCGAAATCGACCGCTACTAATTCAATTCGCCCGGTGGTTCCTTCTTAAAAGCATGCGGGAATTTGGCTAACACGCTTCCAGGCATGCAGAGTTGCGGCGAGGTCGGGGTTTAGAGGGGCCTTTGATGGCGGGCGACACTGGGATGATTCGGGCTGTCCGCCGCCGGCAGTTGGGTTGGTCGAAGCTTGATTGTCGAGTTGAGCTTGAGTTTGACGTTGAGGACTCTTTCTCTCTATCTGATCTCTAAATGGCGAGGTTGAGTGTGTGTCTAGGCAGCTATGGCTGGGATATGACTGCTACTTTTTCTGAAGGGTATGAACTGCCTCCGCTCGTGAAACGTGCAGAAGGCAGAGGTATGTTATTACGCAGTATGCCGGCGGGAAGGAATCTTGGGCCCTGTATATACGTATAGACACAAAGGAGTGCTGCCAGATTCACAGCCCTGTTTGACGGGCATTTGCTAGGTCTTCAGTAGGATGGATTTGAATGATGAGGCGAATCGAAACGCGCTCAGAGGCACGATAACAAGCTGATTCGTCGGATTCTACAAGTACCTTAGTTTGAAGGCCTTCGAAAGGCCCGGGAAGGGGGCGTATTAAAACAAACTTTAAACATAATTTGCAAGATCAAGCATGTTATAAGCTATTTATTTTTAAATTATCTATGCCCAATGCAATAGAAATAAACTTAAGTGGGCGATTCTTTTATCTTGGAAACAACGATAAATGCTGCGAGGCAGAAAGACAATTCGCGCTTTTTATGCTTAATGTATAGTTTGTATCTGGTTAAATTATGAACAAGGCGTTACCGAGAATGTGTTGAATGGTTCCAGAAATACAGAACCTTTTTACAGTGACATCAGTTAGCGGGAACCCCTCCGGGGATTGCACGGTCGTTCTTCGCAGAAACCCTCGCTGACGTCCTCGATCACATAATCGCTCCCAGCCGCCGCACCCATGGGACCCCAGGTATACTCCCGCCGCCGCAGTGGAGTGTAGAAGAAAACAAAAATTACTGGGCGTCCCAACTCCAAACCAGGGACCTTCAGATGGCAGCCATTCTTTTCTCTGGAGCCACTCTAACAACCGCGCTAAAGACTGAACAAATGTTAGTGAATTAAAGGCGATATTAAACGTTTTATTTCTTTTCTACGTTCGATCACGCTTTGGCGTCTCCGGAGCCTATATGAGCGTGAGGAGCGTGGAGAGTGGGCTGGAGGCAGATCCTTCGAAAACCTTGCCGTGCTCACCTTCACAGTAACTCTCGGAGGTGTTGACTGTAGTAGTACCACAAAGAAGGCAAGGGAAGTGCCCTCCAAAACACCCTCCCCCTCCCCCCCCCCACGCACAAAAAAAGAGAAAAGAGAATACTGTTTTGACTAAATGGATGGATAAGGCTGTACACTTTCAATCGGGTGGCAACTTGCGCCACCTAGCCAGTGCTTTTTTTCCTTAACATTTTTATTAGCGGATTTACACAGCGCCGCCGGAATCGCGTGAGCATCGCCGCTAGTGCGCCGTGCAGCGTCTCCCCACGAGCGCGGCGCGTTGCCAAGAGACGGACGCGTCTGCTAAGTACTTTGCAGTGACTCTCATCGAAGCTGAGCGTGTTTGCCGCTTGGGGCGGGTCGGGAATCAACGAGCGATGACGTCATACGCAGGACTCGTCTTCGGGGATGGTATTGGCTGGGCTCGACACCCTGTTGTGCAGGCGCATGCGCACGACTATCCGAGCAGACGAACTTTCACGTCGTATATAAAAATGCGGAGAGCAAGTCGTCTTCTTCTTGGGCAGGAGTTGCAGTGACGTCAGAACAATGCCGAGCTCTGATTGGCTTGGATTGGAAGGATAGTGGTTAGACCTCTGTGCTAGGCGCCTCGAGGTCTACCCACTATTTTTTTAACCAGCCAATAAGGGCGCGGCGTTCTGGCATCATCGCAACCCCTGTGCAAGAAGCAGACAAACTTGTGCTCCGCATAGACCTCGGAACGTTCGTGTATAGTGGGTTCGCAGAACGCAGCTTTCGGTTACGGCGCCCCGAGAAGACTCCTCGTACAGATGGAGTACGGACCAAGTGCACGGGACCGCGAGCGGAATCGAGAGCGGAAACGAAAATGGCCCGAACATGCTCAGAATATGTGCTCGGGAGGCGACGCAGAAACGACAACGCCACAGTGAAAGCGAACTTCTGGCAGCTTGTATACACTTGCGGATTCGCGGGCGGATCCGCGTACGCGGAAAGTTGGTTTTGGATTTGCTGTGGAGAAACCGACACTTCGCGGGCGGAAAATCTGGATATGGGTCCCGGACTGATCCAGATTTTCCGCCAGCGACGAGTCGCCTTCGCCACTCGGTTCCAAAATCCACTTTCCGCCTGCGCGGATCCGGCAGCGAATCCGCAGGTGCATAAACACACCATTAGGTGAATGTCGAGCTGCGGCCACTGTAGCACACATTACACTCCAACTTAAGTGCACTCGAATTATTTTTTACTCCTTGTATTCTAAATTTTCATCTTAATGAAAAAAGTGCCTGTGTTCGGTTACCTCAGGCTGAAGCGCTAGACAATGAGTGTGCTTTACAAACGCTACCACTGGAGTAATGGACAGCACACACTCACAAAACAGGAATGAACTTTTTAATACATTTCATTTTCGTCATCAATGTTTTTTTTGCTTTTTTAAAACTCCTTCTAAGGTTTAACTTTTTAATACTCACTGAATGGCTCAGGTAGCGCTTTGTGGTGGATTATAACGCAAAAAAAAGTGCACCTCATACTCTTGCCAGATGTAATTTCATGTCAATAAATTAGTTCTAAGAAAATAGTTGGCCAAAGAAACCGAGATATACGTCGCGGATCAGATTCCGAACCGGCGCCTTGACAAAATAAATCAGCAAAACAAGCGATCCGAAGTTTTCGTCTTTTTTGTTTATGATATCAAACGAACATGGGAGGTTTCATGATGTGCATTTGTGTTCACCTCGATCGCTTCTCATTATTTATCTCTCTAAATTTCTAAAAATGTGAGAGAGAGGCCGCCAATTGAATGTCTCTCATTTTCTTTAAATTAAACATCAATAGAAAGCGCGTTTGAGCAGAAATAGACATCCTAAAACACTAGACCTATACTCATTTACGAATACTACTAATTAAAATATATAAGAAACTAAAACCATTTTTTGTTCTATTGCAGATATTCCTTTCCCCAAACAAAAGCACGCGCCCCGCCCCCCCCCAAAAAAAAAAAAAAAACAGGAAGAAAATTGTTTTTTAAGTAGCAACATAAAATCCACGAAGCAAACGCTGTCATTAACAACGACGTTCTAATCCCGCAGGAATAACGTGCTACCAATTTGCTCCCAAGCCCCATACTGCCCGTGTCAAATTCACCGCGAATTTAACAGGACACCGCCTTCAAACTCCACACAAACTTCGAAAAAAAGAAAAAAAGAAAAAGAAACCTTTCTCCGCGAGTTAGTCCACCAAACTAAACTAAATACGAAGCAAACGTACCGCAGTAAATTAGAGGTGACCCCGACGGTTTACCTCTTCCGAACCCGACAGCAGGGGGCGGTTTCCCGTCTGGGCATGTCAAAACAGAGGCTCGCGAGCAAGCCGGAATTCGAGAGCGGCATTCAAAGTGCGTATACAAGTAGCGCGAAAGGCGCAGGAGCAAAGCTCTGGTCGCTGCCTGCGTTTGTGTGTATGTGTGACTGGATTCGATTAGGCGCCCGCCAAACGCGCTATCGCTTTCTACCGCACGGCATACAAACTGGCCCAGGCTCCGAGGAGAGCTGATACGGGGACCTACGAAGGCAGCAGAGGGGCAAAAGATGGGTAGCCGCCCAGCCGTCCGCTGCCTCGGCCACGAGGCTGCAGCGGCTTTTCGCTCCAGGCTGACAGTTGACGCACACCGTTGGGGGCTTCCGTCCGCGCGCTTTACTGACAACTTTTGTTCGAAGATTGTGCCACAGTGTTTGTTTTGAGGCCGGTCAGCAAACTTGCTTGTTTTCCTTGCTTCGAGTTTGTTTGAGCTTTTCTGTTGGTAGTAACGCAACTTTTTTTTTTTTCGACGACAGCGAGCGCGTATATGACTGCGCCGCTCTCTCTTTTCGATTGAAGTTTAGGTTTACTGCGCTCTCGCTCGTCGTTGTATGCGGCCACGCGAACGGTGCGGGTTATGGAAAGTAGCTCAGGCGGAATCCGGTAGTTCCTGGGTATAGTTTTTTTTTTTATTTGGCAAAAGAGAGGGATAGGCGAACGGAGTGAAGTTGCGACGGGACGTGCGAAGACCTGTGAGTTGTAAGCAGGATTATGACCGCAACCTGTGAGTGTTGCGGTCATAATGCGCGCTCTTTTTGAGAAGAGGCCTCGCACCGACGGTATAAGCTTTCACAAATGCGCATCACTGGATTGAGGAGGGGGGGGGGGGGATGATGAGATCACACGTCGAACCGAATTATTTCGCCTAGTGATCTGTTCATTAAAGCGGCAGAATATATCGCTTCATTAAATGCACAGTGGGATTGTTTTTGAGCGTTGTGAGAAGCATGGTTCGAATTCCAAGCTTCGTCCCGGCAGAGAACTATACTAGACTATACTATACAGGGGACATAGAGGAGTTAGGTGTTCTTATATCTCGCCATCCAAAGACCTTAGATTAAGAAAGGTATTTCTTTAGAATAATTCATATATTGTTTAGTGCACTGTATTTAAAAAAAATCAACAACTTATAATTAACCAGCTGAAACAGCCCACATAAGAAAGTAAGACACGAGACAAGGTAAAGAAACGGCAGAATAACGGCACCACACAAAAAACAACCTCAACTCGGTCCAAAAAAAGAAAAAAAGAAAAAAAAACTACGGGTAGAGGACGCATACAACTCTTTATCTTTTCCGTTTTATGATTATTACTTTACTTCCTTCGTGAAAAGCGCACCGCATCCGATACCGACCGGCCAAGCGAAACCATTGTCCAGAAAAAGTTGGCGCGCCTCTCGAGGACATTCCGAGATTGGTCCTTTCTCATCGTTTCAATGGCACTGAGCGATAGGCCCCGCGCTGAGATGCTGAAGGAGCAGATTGAGCGCGCCATTGCGTGCTGGGCTATACTTCGTTTCACTGTAAGGCCGACAGCAGTCAACGCTACGACCTTTTGGAGAAAATTCAGCAGCGCCAAAAGGGATTCGTCACGGTGCCCGTTGTATCCCGTCATATTTCTGAATAAATATACCAATCACGCCCCCCCCCCCCCCAAGAAAAAACAAGACGCCATATTGTGGCGCAGTTACAAGGGAGTTTTAGGGATCTGTTTTTGCACATCCGATACGTTACGATGAGCCTTCCGGTACGAAGTGCGCATGTGCGAGTCTCTTCTGTTGTAGCGCATGCGCAGTTCGTACCGGAGGGCCCAACGTGCCGGATGGGATATGCCGAAACGGTTCTCTAACACTCTCTGGTGATAGCGAACCGGCACAGCTAGACAACTAGCACAGCGATGATGATGCACTTTTGGCGTTGCTCGATTGGCTCCTTCGAATCTCGTAGCGTTCGGCTGCTGTTGAACTTTTATAGCGAAACGAACGTTACTAAAACACTCAGTTGGGGAACTCACCCTTGAAACCTGGACCGCTGGCGTCCACCGAGACCGAGCTAAATACGATAACAGCGCCACCCTTTAGCTACCAGTTGAAACATGAAAGTTGCTTTATATGGCTACTGCGAGATGGCCCTTCGAGATGGCGCCACCGGCCCTTGCCCGACACGTATACTGAACCAATACGTGCAGCCGTGCAGTGCCCGGAGTGGACGCTGCGGGAGAAATGGCGGCGTTGCGATCGCCATTAGCTCGGTATTGGAGTACGGATCGGAGCCACTTTTTCAAAGCAGGCTCCATGGCAGTTTCCCAACTGAGGGGTTCTAGTAACGTTGAGTGAAACGGAGTGTGTACAAGAAACGGAGCGACGACTATTTTTCGTCTCCACCACAACTGGAGACGCAGCCGGTGTTACGAGCTGATGGGACCACTCAGACGGCGTCAAAAGTGCAACGTCATGGTGTTCGTCATGTTTCTGTACGTGTTCTATTGTAGCAAAATCCATCGCATAAACAGAAAAAAAGGCCTAGTGACTCGCACTTTTTGCCGCTGCTTGATTGGGCCCATTACGTCGTAGCGTCAGCTGCATCTAGACTTGAGCCGACGCGAAGTATGTAGGCAGTCGGCAATGCGTCGTCGTCCTCCTCTTACAACCCGGCCAATGCGTTCCGCCGTAAAATGCAAATGAGCTGCTACGACCGTATACTTTGCTCTCGTTCAAAACGGCAGTCGATTTGTGCGAATTAGGCGGGCTGCTATGAGCTCGATTGAATTCTCTTTTCGAAATGCGTAAAATAGGTCGATTCCGCGTGTGCTTTTAAAGGCCGACAAACAGCGTGAAACGTAGAGAGGAAGATGGACTTTAAAAATCTATCGAGCTTCGGATCTTTGCATTCTTCCCAAAAGTCAGTACATGCGTGAAAATGGTATCTGCATTATGTTTAATCATTGCTTTCGCTTGGATTCCGTTTTGACGGTGATGCCGTTCTTTGCTCCCACTCGTTCCCTGAATGCGACGCGTAGATCGGCGTGATTGGCGCACTTCGTGTTTTGTGGAGAAGTGTGATCGTTTGCATCTTGCCAGCGCGAGTGAAAAGAAAGAGCTGTGGCTCCCGCTTTGGGTTGCGTATAATTTCCACTTTTACGTACCGAATTGAGCGATTTGTATGTGAACCTAACATCTGTTAGTTAGTATGTTTGTAAAATTGTGCACTTTTGAAACGCAAAGAAAGGACATTTCTGTGCTTTATTAGTTAAATCTTGTAAAACCGGACGGACTTTGCAAAAAGCAAAACACAAACCACTTGATTTTCGGTTGGGATGAGAGCGAGCATAGACGGGCAATTGTTTCTTAAAATGTTGCTTGCAGGCTGTGCACGAGACATCTCCAAATATATAATTATCCTAACGTTCTCATCTTCTAACCTTTTACAGCGGCGAAAGAAAGAAATAAGAGATTGAAAGAGGAAAATAACGCTCTGCCAACTCCGCACGCCCGATTTCTACGTGGACGGAAGGATATCATTCTCTTAGGAAATAAGGGGGTGGAGATTTTGGAGAAGACAAAACTAGCAAAAGTAGGCAGCGCGGACTGCCAGCCGATAGATTTCGGAATTTAAAACTTTTTATGGGTATTATTCCCTGCCGTGTTAAGGTTTAGTGTAATAGAAATATAGAAAAAGCCGGAACTTGTCGTACATGTATTTCTTGCATTTCAATGATACGTGAGCTCTGGTGTAGACGTAGCCATTATAGCCCTATCGCCCTAATTGCGTTTTGAAGGCTTTAACGTCGTACGCCGATCCAAGTCCTCTACCCCGCTTCCTCCGTGGATACTGTTTTCTTACTGGCCTCTGCCTTAAAATTGTAAATTTCCGCCTTTCCTTCAAAATAAAGTATTGCTCGGTGTGTAAGCCTCTGGGTGGAAAACGTTTCCAGACACTGGTCATCCAGGTGATGCAATCCTACTCCTCTTGAACTGGGGAAATCAAACTCTGGAGGAAGCAGGTAGATAGACCTGCATTTCCCTTGTCGTGGTTGGGGACAAGACTGCGTGGAATGAGACAAAGCGTGCACCGATCGAACTAAATTAAAGCAGGCAGAAGCAAAAAGACAAAAAGGGGACGATTGTACGATATCTAGTAAGAAAACCTTAAAATTAAACATTTTGAGGAACCTAGTGCTGCATGGTAGATATCGTTTCACTAAGATAAACAGTGTGTTAACAGGATAAGACAGGGTATTCGAGAGGGTGTATGAGAGCGAGAATGTTCAGTATGATAGAACCAACATCTCCTAGACTAGGAACGCCTCAGCGCTTTGTCCGCATGGCCGAAAGAGATGGCCATCAGGGCCGCGCTAGAGTGCGGAAGGGAAGGCAACACGGTGAATTTACCATCCTAGCAACGAGTTATTATTGATGCAAGCGTGTTCATTTCCTTAAATGCCAACTGTGCTTAACATTTGGGTTGTGAAGTTGATTCTCTTAAACTGGCAAATTATTGTTGCATAAAATCATTGAGGTAAAATGCTAGAACAAGGTTCGAGCGCGACACTGCTAGCGCGAACAGGCGATCGCCGGTTTTTCCAGTTTTTCTCTTTGAAACCAAGGGATGTCATCCAAGTTATTATTGCTAAGGGAAGAGCTCATTTAGTTCTATAATGTGAGTGATAACATTTCGTGCTCGCTAATATTATTTAGAAGTAAAATACAAAAATGCGCCGATGTCGTGTTCGCACTAACAGTGTCACGATGTGTACGTGTATTACGAGGATTTGAGATATATAAGGTTTACTTTTAAGGATGAACGGTCAACGATAGGAGCCGACGACTCAATCAAACAGCGTGGAAAGAGCAGCGTCGTGCGCTCATCACCTTTTTCTGTGGATATGTTTTTTTTTAAATTCTAATCCAACCAATCGCATAAACTGTGCCGTGACGTTGCGATTTTAGTCCGCCAATCTGCAGGGGTTCCACAGTTGCCAACAGAGGGCAGTATTTCGAACGGGGTCTGTTGCTGCAAAGAACTCTTCGTTACTTGAGTGGTCGAACGGGATCCGGAAACGAGCGAACTTAATTCGGCTGCTACATTTGTGGTTTCTATAATAAAAAAATAATATGTGAATATATTTACGTCAGTATGTTTTAAATAACCCTACAAGATTGCATCGAGGGACATTATGCAATGAGACAACATACATTCAGCGAAACAGCAAGCCTAACTACATTTCAAACATTATAAGAGACAACGAAAGTTTATAATTACGGACTCATTCCTGAGTTCAGTTTTATAATAAACGAACTTCTACTTTTGAAAAGAATTGTACCCAAACCCTAATTTCCGATGTGAATAAGGACATCATACGACCACAACTTTATTCGCCTTATTTACGTTTAACGCAGCCAAAATATAGCATGCAGAATTATGATGTTTTGTCCACGGAACGACGAACGTAAGGAAGCCAGGCCTGGGTAATCGGAACAGAAGAATAGACAGCTCTAGCATTATACGCAGGAAGTTAGACCGCACCTATGTTGCAGCTGGTACAACTACAGAGCAAAGCCAGAGTTAGACGCCAGGCACATCTACAACGATTGGCCTCGCAGAGACAAACTACATCCGGACCAAGAGAATACGTAAAAAAAAGATGAAGTAAAAAAAGAAAACGAAAATGAAACGCGCAGAGTACCTGTGCGCCCTTTTCCGATAGCAATTTGTTTTTACAGTAGGAAAGCTACAAACCAGCCCGACAGGCCAGCAATCGAATATATATTGCCACATCAGCGTTCGGATCTCCGCCTTCATCTTTTTCTCGGAATGACCGCACAGGGCACAGAAAAGAAATAAACCTCCGAGTGAAGTGTTCTTCCCAGAAGCACCCGAAGTTTCTCTGTCGAAGCGCGACGACCGGCCAATAGAATCTTGTTTGACGGGGGTTGTCGTCCAACAAAAGAAGACATGTTCAGTTTCCGTTCCCGCGAGCAATCCAAAGTTCGTCTCCTTCCTACACCCATGTCGGTGCGCATGAAGGACTGAGACATCAAATGACGATTTTTCCGTAGTACGCTCGAAGAGGCGAAGCGGCATGAAACAATAAAGGGCAGCGAACCGCGACAGTGCTTCAGAGAAATGTAGTGGAAATACAAAAATATTTAAGTAGAAATAAAGATTTGCGGGACCCTTGGGGGACAATTACATTATCTGAGGGCTAGAAAAGGGCCGAGGGAAGGAATGCTCGCGGTGTTTGACGAAACGGAAACATAATAGAGACGATGAAGACAGCGAATCGGCACAACGACACGCTCGCAACGTGAGGCAGCCAAAGGTTCGCGCAAGCGGAAACCAGAAACACAAGACTTTGCGTCTTGAGACACGATCCCTTGTTGCTGTTGTTGTTTGATGAGGAGCAGTCGTTCTGAATGAAAACATACCGAAAGTTAGTCATGCGATGCTCTTTGTTGCCGTGCCTAGCTCGTTGGTGGGGCTTTGAGGATTTATAAAGTAATAAATCAGTAAATGCGTGGTTTCTGCTTGGTTCAAAGCACTCAGCGTTCGACGAAGTAAGCAATAGGGTAAGAATAATTTCTACAGTTTGTTAATCTCGTCCTTGCAGCTATGGTAAAATTGTGGTCGTAGCCGAAACGGCAGCGTAATAAAATCCTGGGTGTTGTGACGGAGCACATATTAGGCAAGGAAGTGACATTGTTGAATATCATGGTGTAGGCTAAGGTGAGCTCTCACGTGTGGTCAGCGTGACGCTATTTAAATTGGACTTTTAGTTATCGAACTGCTTGTGCCACTGTTTGCGACATCAGCCTATTAATATAACTTAAGATTATCTGATATTGTTCTAAACTAAACGTTCGGCTGAAAATATGTTTATTGACCTTGTTACGTACAAAATTATAAAATAATAGGTTCAGGTGTTGAAAACACTAGAAAGCAGAATATTTTATTCAAACCAGCTATATTAACTGAAAATTTAGGAATATATTTTTGTTGCTGTTTACTCTCTGTGATAGTGCCGAATACTACTTCAGGTGTTCGACGAATGGGGAATATTTCGTCGAGTGAGACTTGCATTTGCGTTTTTCCATACTAGTAATACTTCGGCATTTCTCAGCTCAACAACGAATGCAGAAAAAAAATGTAATGCTCTTTTTTGACCGCTTGCTGCTGTCACATACCTTTAGCATCTAAAACTAGACACGAAAACTGCGTATCCGCGTGAGTGGTATGTCACGATACGACATTTCGGGTAACACGCTTGATACGGAGCCACCAACCAGCCGACCACAATCTAGCTAAAAAACATCCATACTGAGCACACACAAAGATGCGCGTGGCTTAATTAGCAACGGTGCACTCAACATAGCAATTAATTTATGCTAATTTTTTTAACTGAACAAACTACCATAACAAGTATTACGCTAAAGTGTGAGGGAGTTAGTGAATA
Source organism: Ixodes ricinus (assembly GCA_037355805.1). Classification (NCBI taxonomy): domain Eukaryota; kingdom Metazoa; phylum Arthropoda; class Arachnida; order Ixodida; family Ixodidae; genus Ixodes; species Ixodes ricinus. The sequence continues at coordinate 59,367 of JAZHYW010040668.1, read as the reverse complement.
CTTATCAGAATGGAGAGAATCCCATGAGACTTGGGAACAAGAACGCTAAACTGAAGAGAAGGTCTTAAAATATTTTCGTTGGGAACTCTTTTATTACTTTGCGAGCTTGACTCTAACTACGTTTCTACTTTTTTTTATCCGAGGACGGGAATAGATCTTCCGCCTTCCCCACTTGTGTTGCCCCATTAGACAAAATACCGCTCACTTTCAGATATTTAGACCGCACGGTCTGCTCGGGATGCTTACCCAAACTGCTGCGTCGCTGGAAACCGCGCAAGTCATTCATTCTCATCACGTCATTTGTTGAGCCCAGAAAACCCCCACCGCCATCACTCTAATCTTATTTTTTTTTCACGCGGCTGCGTTTACAGCGTTTGGTTCTTTGGATTAGAAAGACGGCTCGTTAATTGACCGCGGACGGACGAGTAAATAGCTAAAAGATTATCCGGCGGAACAAAATACACTCTTGGAAAAAGTTCCACGTTTACTATCCCGCAAAGGATGTGATCTACGGAGTAAGCTCGGCGAATTACGAGACTCAAAATATGCTTGTTCAGACTTCAGAACACAATTGGCACTGTGACACTCAATATAAAGTTTCCAAAGCTCTAAAAAAATATTTTTTGTTATTTGGCCAGCTTTCTTCTATAAATTGTCGCGATTGGCTCCCATATGCTTTGCGGGAAAGTAAACATCCAGATTTCTTAGAGCGTATACTAGACCGATGTTGTAAAAGACCCACTAAACCCATGTTGTTGTAAAAAAACTATTTTTAAATTTTGGTTAAAAAACATGCTTTTCGTGTAAGGCATGTCAAATTATGAGGTACTGGAGAAAACCAGCCTTCTGCATCAAGTCCTTATTGGAACTCTTTTTGTTCGCGTTCCGACCATTGAAAAGTATACGGGAAGAACCTCAGCACGCACCTCGTATCGCTGCGCCGCAGTGTTCATCCGCATCATACAGGCCGTCTGCTTGCATCGCCGCCTCCATGGCAACGAACGCCGATTTCCCGAACACCGTCTGCTTGCCAATGTTCAATAGTACTGTAATGAGCAGTCGCAGACTGTCGCCGCGAGGCGGCGTGAACGCAGGCCGGGGGGGGGGGTTAACACGCTCTCCAGTGATACACGCGCCGTCCGAAAAGGTCATTCGGCCTTCGTTGCCATGGTGACGGCGATGAAAGCAGACGGCCTTTATGCTGCGGAAGAACACTGCGGCGCAGCGATGCGAGGTGCGTGCTGAGGCGCTTCCCGCATGCTTTTTCAATGGGCGGAACGCGAACAAAAAAGGTTCGAAATATAGGACTTAACGTAGAAGGCTGGTTTTCTGCAGCGCCTCATATTTTGACGAGCCTTATACGAAAAGCGTGTTTTTATGACCATCCGGCGCTCAGTTTTTTTTAAATCCGTAACATGAGTCTAACGTATCAAACCGCCCTCTGCTATACCTTCAATCTTCAAGTGTATGATGAGCTAATAGAACAAGAGCCTAATCGAGGCTACCGCGTGCTATTCCCATCATCGGTAGCTAAGGTAGTAAGTAGCCTAGCTATTGATGTACACATTGCGACACTGTTAACACGAACACGACACTCGGGGAATTCTCCCATTTTACTTGTAAATAGATATTAGCGAACATGAAATTTTATCGCCTGCATTATATACTTAAATGAACTCTATCCGTAGCAATAATAACTTTGATGACATCCTTTGGTTTCAAACAGAAAAAATGGAAAAACCGGCGATCGCTTGTTCGCGCTAACAGTGTCCCGCTCTGCACATTTCTTTACTTTGGCAGTGCCATCTGTCGATTGCTTTGTATAACTTAATACTTGATACGTTTTGAAAATTTAGTTGTCACAAGAAAGAAGCACGTATAGACCTTTGCATCGCTTATCACATGGAGGAAAAAGGCTGAGTAACTGGGCTGTGGACGCATACGCGGAGTCCTATATTTCGTTATAGAGAGCTAGTGCGGACGCTCAGAACCCGTTTGACAGCCCAGGAGGCAAAGATGGCACCCCACAAAAAGCGATTATTGAAAAAAAAAAAACAAAACATACATACAAAGCTTGTAAACAATAAAAAAAAAAGGGGGCGGGGGGGGTGGGAAGGGGGGAGGAGATAATATACACGGTATTCCCGGCATTCCTGGCCGCCGTGACGAAGGCCCAACATCCTTTCCAGTTCGGGTTTTGTTTGCACGCTTTTAAAGGGCAGTATTTCAGCGAAGTTTAACGTATTGTGTAACTCAGTCGGTATTTTCTGGTGTTCTGCGCGTCCAGTGGCTACGAAAGATGCCGCGGTGTTGTAAAATTGGCTGTGCAGCTCTGATTAGGCTGATCTCCACGAAATTAATGACGCCGCGGGCCGAGACCGTCGAGCCCTTGCCAGTCACTGTCCAGCGCGCGTCGATTTCATGCAAGCACTCGGAATCGTCGCATTCTTTTTAAATCGAGGATGCGCACTTCCGAATAACTGAAAGAATAATTAATATTCGCCCCCTTTCGAATATTCAGACGTCGAAAAATATTAATAAATTAACACTTCATCCCGAAGATGAATGCTACCTCTATTTTAAGGTCCCAGGTTTTCATAACACGGAGCAACCTGATATTGCGTATGATATTTAATAACAAAAGAGTGGTTAATTAATATTATTATTTTCGTTCATTTTAAAGCAAAATGCTTTCGCTCACTTACCTTAATTTTTGGGTGCTTCTGAGTTTGTGAGCAAACGGTTTATGTGTGTCTCGAACAAATCACCTTCGAGAAACCCGCAAACTAAAAGAGAAGGGTTAAACTTTGAGAGTTTAGGGGGTACGTGGCAGTGGAGGACTGAGGATTGTTATCTTTTGATGCAGGGTTGGACCTAGGAATCCGTAAACCGGCACTTTGCATAAATATTCTTAAAAATTACATATTTTCTTTAAAATTTGCAAAACGCTTTTTTTTTGACACGCTTGCAGCAAGTCATAAAACATTGCATGGAACCATTGGTACCACCGCCTCGATTTTGTTACTCGCACGCGTTCGTCATGCACGACAACATCTGTCTGTATGGTATGTCCAAAACGTTTCGCGTGATCGACGGCATGGTTGGACACAAAACTTGTTTCCTCACCTTCTCGCCAGGGTTGTATAATGTCCGCGTCTGAAGCGTCTCCACGTGAATATCGTTCACGGGATTGCCGCGGAAGGCCGACATCGTCACAATCACGATATCCCTACTCGTCACCGAAAACGCACCGCCTGCTTTTTGCCGGCCATGAGCCGCACAATCGCTCACACTGCGCCGGCTTTATCACAATGTTGATTTCTCCACACGCCGTCGAAAACGCACCGCTTGTCTTTCGCCAGGAACGTGCGCGAGGGACAATCCTTGCATCCTTCTTGTAAAACGTCCGACAAGCGTAGCATACGAGTTTCGTTTTGCCAGCTCGAACACTCATGGCGACAACGGGTAGTTGACCAAACGACTAGGGCTGGTGCATGCGCTCTCTCTCCCTTCTCAGAATAATTACAAAGGCCTCAAGTGATTTGCACGGGGAGACGTCCAACTTCGTTGAGTGTCTCTGGCCGGAGTATCCAATGGTCTGTTGATAGAGCCGTGTGACTTTCGGCAGAGGCCAAAAAAAGAAAAAGAAAAAGAAGAGCAACTGCGCTTATTTTTGGCTTCGTATGATCTAGTTATTTTCATCGATCTATGGCGCATCATTTTCTTGACCTAATTTTTCTGCTTTCTCCGCCCAAAAAATCTTCAATGTCGCGCTGCTCATTCTCGCTCATTGAAAAAAAAAATGCGTGCCCACCGGAGGTACTCCATGGTCCTAAAGTTCCGTCATTGCTTGTTTAGGTCTACGTAGGAATACCATGGATATAGTTTCATTAGTTTTCATAACCCTGTTGGAAAATGTGTTACGCTCAGAGTTCCGAATACCTTAAGATTGCCATTTGGCAGAAAAGGCGAAGCGAACCGCGAATTTAGAGCTTGACGCTATTCTAAACGTTAAATGTTTATTCGTTACTTGAAAGTCTACTTGAAATATTCAAATACCGCCTTGTGCAGTTTAAGCGACCGAAGTACACTCCTTTGCTTTTCAGGCAGAAACATCTGTAGGAACAAAGGGTACCTTCAGAAACATGGGAAGTGACTGCATATAAGAAAACAACTAGGGACATGTGAGTGGGGCAGGATATGAAACGAGGTTTTCTTTTCTCTAAAAATATAAAGGAATTCTGAGTATACGACTAAGAGTGCGGACAAGCACATTTCGGTGGGGCTTCCCTTAAAAAAAAGCCTGAAAATATGTCGGATGTCGTCTAACTAACCTGCGCTTCTTTTGCAACACATTATATTTAATCTTTATATTTAGGCTTTTTATTCTTTGATACTATGTTCCTAGCGTCTTGCAAAATGCTTTCGCAACACGCGAGTACACTCAGAAAAAAGAAGCCATAAAAGGAGAGCTCTGGCCTGGTTTTGTCAGTGGGCCCAAAAACGTACACCATAGCTTTCTTTCAAAATAACCATTCAAAGCAAACCATAACGCTAGGGCTTAAAAAGAGTACTATAGAGCTTGAAATGAAACGCTGTGCAGCATGTTATTTGTCTTTATTTGTATGTCGGGTTGTGAGACTTTATACGAAGAAGAAGTGCACACTAATGAGTTAAAAGCATTCCCTCGTTGCCGTTTCTAGGGGATAACATAAAATCCCTTCAACAACCTTCTGCAAGGTGAGGGGGCGTGTATAAAAAACTTTAAGTGACAATTTGAAAGGAAATACAAAACCTACAGCGATGTTCTGAAGTAATGCATGTGTCTTTAAAGCGGTAATAAAAAGGTAATCAATCAAGCTCATTTTAATTTTGTTATAAAAATAAAAAAAATCATATAAGCCCCAAAATAATCTTTCCTAAATTTTGCGGCCAAATATTGTCTGAATTTCACAAACCGCGTTTAAAATTACATAAGTTTTGAAGATTTTGAAATGCCCATACGACACTGTGTGTGAACCAGAGGCAACAAAACGTCATAATAAAACATAAACGGGAACGATATTTAACCTTAATTAAAGTTCAAACATCAAATTGGAAATGATAAAAAAAAATATTCATTTATTGACGCTCGTATTGTTCACATGATAACGCATCACATGATTGCGATTCGTTGTTTCGATTTCAAATACACCCGGGTCTTCTGCCGCTTGCACGCTTTTATCCATGCTTCAGTTTCGGGCTTTACGAAATGCCGAACACATAGTTAGAAAACGTTTTACGTTAAAAGTTGTAGGTCGTGCTAAGAAACATCGCATCGTGTCGTTTTTGTAAATATGCGATCCCTCCCTCGTGTCAAAGAGGCCAAAATTATTATCTTTTTTTTTGCTCTTTTCGCAAAACTTTATTGAATGACACAAATATATAATTAGGTTTTTGGTTATAAATTTTGTAGGCGAATATAATGTACACGAATTGTTTTCTACGAGTTTGACGTTATACTTGAAGTCTTCGAGCTGCGGAAACGAAATACACAACGTGGACACGAACGCGCTTTGGCCCTAGGAATGGACCGCATAAAGTGGCTTATTGACAAATTGCGATGTCTTTTAGCACGAAGGTGTAATTCGATGCTGAACTTTTGTTGGTAAAAAAATTAAAGGATGTGTTCAAATAAGTAAAAAAAGTGAGAAGAAATGTTTTACAAAAAAGCATTTTCTCATGTGAAACCATACAATGTCATGGAGGGCCAAAGAGGCAAAATGAAGGGGATCAAATTTAAGCAAAGGCTATTGGAAATTTCATACTTATCGATGCTACCTCCAGTTTTGCGACCATCTGTTGCGAACAGTGAAAGCTATGCTCCGTTTCATCTTAAATCCGCCGCAATCAACGCTACCAGCCAATGCGGCCAACCAAGCTCCCCACGGAAAGTGCTAGATAACGGTATTTCTTGTATATTAATGTGCGTGTTACCGCAGACTGATCCATCCAAGCGCGAAGAATGCGTCGTGCCGCCGCTGTTCAGTATTTGCGTTTGTGCTTGTGTTGCAACCAGCTTTTGGCCCCGCTCGTAGTTAATCTACAACGGAGTACAGGAGAGGTTTGCCCAGATGGTCAGCTGCCAAACTCCTGTGCCGCGATTCAACTGCGCCTGTCCGCACACGTCGCCTCTTGTCGACAGGTCCAGTCGCCTCCACGATGCTTCCTCGCTTCAGTCTGTGCATTCTCGGTGGCGTTGGCAAAAATAAATAAATGAATAAATAAATAAAACAAAAATTAAGCGCAGCGAGTGCAGGATCTCGGATTTCACTACCTTATATTGTCATGCTTTGGGCTGCAAATCTGGCTTCTGCAGCTTAATTCTTCCCAGGACACGAATGGAGATACAAAGGAGATAATTACGAAAATAGATGCTATATGGACGTCTGCTTCCTAGGGGATGGGCGCCTACTTTGCCTTCCTCTAGAGGTGTTAAGTCTATCCAGTATTCTCCGTGCATGGCAGTTTGTAAGCCCGATGGGCATAACGTGTCTTTATTTATTGTTGTAAGACTTATTAGTGTCCAGAACACAGAATGCAGCTCCAAGTGGACTGGTGCAATGTTTAAGCTTTTTGTAGCTACGAGAGGAAATCTAAAAATTGGCCCCGAATATACGTCCGGTCGGCTACTTTGTTATCATTGCAGATCGGGCAATATAAATGAGAACGTATGCAGTCGCTTCAAAAATAAACTCAGTCCTATCTTATGAAATACATTCTAGTAATCACCGCAACTCTCCATCTCCCCCCCCCCTCCCCCGCCGCGCGCCTTAGAAAACAAATGGGGCATGCACTCGAAGCGTAGATAATAATTTTGCGTCCCACCACGCATCACAATCCCGAATCTCATTTTGGCACGAGCAGTTCGCATAGAACATTTGCCGTCCCATCTAACGTGTCATGTTACCCCGCCCTTCCATTATGTAAGTATGTACGTTGTCACTTTCGTACAATGAGTTTTTTCTATTGCAGGATAAACTCACATTTTTTAAAGTTGTTGTATGGCTATAAAGACACAAAGGCTTTTTATGATAGACAGTGTAATAGTGTTATTAATCTAGCATTTTAATGTTAGAAACCTAATTTTCTGCATTAATTCTATCAAAATGTTTTCCAACTCAAGCAGCACTAAATGTAATGAACAAGACGGTGCTTCCTTTTAGGAGCGAAGCTCTTTAGGGGCTAGCCCAGGGTGCCTCAATGCCCTCCTGTTTAGGGTGATGCCACCCTTTGTAGTACCCGATGCCGACAACACGCGCTCACGGGGAAAATACAAAGAAATCGACGAAAACAAAATGTCGCCATAGCACAGTCAGCGCCACAGAGGCGTGCAGGGACACGCTCTTTCACGCGCTTCTGAACAAAAAATTACACCATCTTCCCGAGGGAACCATGGGGTGATGCGGAGCATCGTGTTGGTTCCGAGGAAAGAGTCAGTTGCGTGCTGAAGTCGAGAGATGGCGCCACCGACCGCCCTAGCGCACCCCCTACGCGAGCCTCTCATCGCGGCTCGCGGCAGAGAAACTTGGAACGCTCGCCGCTCGCCGTTTATTTTTTTTCACACTTGAAGGAGAGGAGACTAGAGGAGGAGAGTTGCGCGTGCGCGCGCGTGTGAGTACAATCGAACGCACGCGCAGTGCACGCAGCTGGTAGAGAAGAGAGCGGAGAGAGTAACGCGCAGCTGTTGGAGAGAGGGAAGGAGGAGAGTTGCGCGTGCGTAGTGTGGGTGCGGACTACGACGCCGCGGGACACAGACCCGAGCAAGAGATGCTCCGCATCTAAAAAGGAAAAATAAAAGTGTGGGACAAAATGGCTGGATGAATCCACCCTAAGCAAAGCGCACATGATGGCACCCTACTCCACCCTGAGCAAAGCGCACATGAAGGCACCCTATAGGCTAGCCATGTCCGTATGTCCGTCCAGCGTCCGGCGTCCGGTGCTCGTGCTCCTGCTCGTGAGCTCACGTGCTCACCTGCTCACGAGCTCACGAGCACGTAAGCGTGCTTACGTGCTCGTGTAGGGCAAAAAAAAAGATACAAAAATGATGACAAAATTGATGAAAAAATGATGAAAATGTTGCGCAGTCGACAGAATTTGAACCTGTGCGGGGAGACCGCAATAGGATTTCTAGTCCATCGCCTTGACCACTCGGCCACGACCGCGGGACGAGTAGGGGACTCTGATATGTGGTAGTAACTCAAGAGCTGGGAATGTCATGAATGAAACGTTGCATGTAGCCGCTCAACGTCGATACAGGAGGGGGCGCTGCGGTCAAATGCGTATCTAATCGCGTTAAACTTTGCGTGCATTGGCTCAACGTTTATAGACGAGAGAGGCGCTGCGGTCAAATGCTCAAATGCGTATGTAACCACGTTCCATACCACACATTCTCTTTCTGACATGGATAAAACGAACGAAAGGCTCGGCATGCTGCGGCTCAGCGTCTACGCAGACAAGCACCACCGGAGCTTCGCCCCAATAACATCATTCACCACGTGGAGATGCGGTCAATTTTTTTTTTTGTCTGGATGTAATATTAGATAGAAGAGAAGAAATCAATTCGCGCCTGTTAAATTATAAAATTCCTGCCTCGATCATCAAACTATACATTATGCAAGACATTTGCTTGGAATGATGCTTCAGTAGCAATTTTATAGCTCTCCATCAAAAGGGTTAACATGCAAATAGTCACATTTCTCGGAACGTATTGTGGCAAGGTTATCAGTCACCTTATTTACTTCGAAGGTGCCGGTACCCCTATTATTCTGTAGGATAGCTCAGAGTACTAAAATCTACTGAGGGTGCTTAGCGATTAAAAGCAACGAAAAAAAAACGCATTTACCTAGACAGAATGTTGCAATACTGATAAGGAAGTGACCATGTCAAACATGGCGATATCTATCTTATTGTGTACTTAATGTCTCAGTGAAAGCGTAATGTTCCGGCATTGTAATTCATTGAGTCAATCATAATGTAACATCTGGGACTGTTGCGCGGTAAAAGTAAGAAACTTTCAAGTGCAAGGGAAATGCAACAGCAGGAGAACGTTTCACATTAAGCTCCTACTATTGTCTGTTCTTAAACGTCTCCTACTGTTGTCTCCCTGTACGCTTTGAAAGCTTCTTAATTTTATGATTACCTATTATTAGCTCACCTGCACACTGACTGTTTTTTAGAGCGCAGCTCTTAGGCGCTCATTTACAGGATTGAGCGGCGTCGCCGTCGCCGTAGGCGTCGGCATAACCGCGCGTTGCATTATGAGAATAATGCAACTGACCGCTTGTTGCATTATGGGAAAATTTCCACACTAAATATAGCGGAAGAATGTCTGTTAAGAAACGAAGGATTTTGTTAGAAATAAGTAAGAGTTGTTTTAGAAAAGTTTATCTTTCTACAGTTGCGTCGGCATTGTTTTTTTTTTTATCTGCCTATGTTTGGGTCGGCATTCTCGGGCGTTTGCTTGCAGACCCACGGTGGGGGGGGGGGGGGATACGCTTGCGGGATAGCATGAACGGGAAGTCGTCCGCTTCCCACGCACGGGGGGCTTCGAGCAGGCCGCGGACGGGGCTCGGCAAAGACGAGTCGGACCCCGGTCGTTAACAAACGGATTGGGTTTCAGTTTGGAGCACCGGAAGAGCGGTACTTCTGTCCGCGCTTGTGGCTTTTAAGCGGGTGTGATTGTGTCCGGCGTATTTTGCCGCTTAGTGTGGAAACGTCGCTTTTAATCGACGCAATAATTTAACTTGGTGGCGCCAGCTAGACGGCGAAGAAAGCATGTAGTGACTCTACAAACAATTTGGGTTTGACCGTTGAGGTGTCGGAAAGGGGTCACGTTGACAGCTCGCTATTTAGCGGGGGAATTTCCTAAATTTCGCTAAATTTTGGAAATTTTCCCGCTAAATGGAAGCGGAGCAGGAAGCGAGGAGGAGGGATACGGAGGGGGAGGAGGGGCATACCCTCCCGTCTCGTACCTTCCACCTCCTCCACATGAGCTGCGCTCTAATGCGGCATTACAGAAAATTGTAAACGTCTTTTCTTTTATTGTTTTTTTTAATTTGTTGAGTTTTATTTTTTAAGGTATTTTGAGGAAAACAAGCCTCAGGAGCATTTTTAAAGTATTTTATGGGTCGGGCCATATGACTGGGCATCCACTGCGGTCATATAAATTGTCCCGAGGCTAAACAGGCATTGGCTGCTCATGCGATTGTATAAACAATAGACGAGTTTGGGCATTGAGTATGATCGATTCTTTTAATGACACTGAATGTCAGGTTGAATGCGAATGGATACAAATTAGCGACTTCTTGGGGTGCCTTAAATTTGCAGCGTTCGTTCAGTGATCAAAAGAAACATATGCCACGTCGCTACTGAATTCACCGTGATAGATTTGTGCTCATCTTTCCCAGTGGCAATGCAACCTTATTTTAAGACAACGGTGACGCAACAGTTTATCTGTATAGTTTCAGATGCAGTCGCATGCATTATAAAATCTATGTGATAAGAAGAAAACGGGTAAAAATATAGTACAACGGTAATGGTTAAAAAGCGCAATAGGACAACGGACAGAAAAGAAGACACAGACACAGCGCTACTTACAAATGAACTTATTCTCGTTGTCACTCAATATATATACCGGTGCCAAACAAAACCAAGGTAAGAAAAATCTACAAATACACATTGTTAATATGCTAAAATTGTGACATCACTCATCGCACTATATAGACTAGTCATCCCTGGTTGAGAAACAACAATTCTTTTTCCGACAAAGATACAGAGCGTGCCCTGACACGCTGCAGCCCCAGACTACAGATTTCTTGGGCCTCAAGTATTTCTCGTGTGATTTTGTTTTTGTTTTCGTTAATACTAGCACAGTCAGCAAAGTGTGGAGTGCAGCCACAATCTCGGCAGTGCACACCGAGATGCCCTGATACTACGCTATCTACGCTGCATAGGTGCTCCTTTAACCGTTCATTCGGGCAGTGGCCCGTTTGACCCACACAGTGACGCCCACACGATAATGGGACGGAATAAAACAACCTTTTCTACACATACAACGAAGCAAGTTTTGTGCTACTTCAGGCAGCTGCGTCCGCTTGTCGTGTTCGAATTGGAGTTTACCTTGTTACACAGGCTAGCTAACTTCACAGGGGCTGAAAAAACGCCGTTAGCCTCGCGTGCAAGCCCACTCTTTTAAGGTCGTGGGATACTTTATGCAAGTGTAGTATTACAGCTACTTTTTCTTCTTCTTTTTCTATACTATCGTTTCGTCACTATATTTATTCCTTAACTTTTTGAGGTTCTTCTCGGCTACCGCTGATAGAAGAGTGCCCGGATATCCTGCAGACTTGAGTCTTAGTGCCTGACTATCATACGTGAGGAAATTACTTTCAAAATTTAATTTAATTACAATTACTTTGTTTCAAAAGTAGTTTAACTGCGATTACAATTACTACTACGTCAAAAGTAATTAATTACTATTACGAATTATTTTACAATTACTTATTTCTGAGAGCGACCCCACTTGGGCCATATATCTTTAAACGAGTTGTATAGAATGCAACGCATTTGTCCATTCGTTGCCCCAATGTTTCAGGAGGCTTAAGCTATCGCTGCATAAATGCCACTGTATTGTACTTTCTTTTATGAATTTTGTTAGATTCATGATAGAACTTGACAGTTTGGGGTAATGAAGTACTACGTTCTCATACTTTTATTAAATAATAAATAATTAGTTCATACGCTGGAAGACGCCAGATCGCTAAAGAAAAAATTAGGTTGACAGACATTTGTTAGCCTGGCAATTAAAAGTGCGACAATTAGTCATATATGAATATTTTACTAGCGTTAATATAAAACTAAATATCCACACGCGCTAATACGAACGCATTCATGCATACAAACATCATGGTATTGTAAACAATTTACATTGAGTTGAAAATATAATGGCTCAGAGATATATAAGAACCAAATCAGAGCTCCTGAACCATTGGTGACAATATTCACTGGTGCGAGGTCAGTCTCCAAAATGCTTATGCAAATAGTATCCGAAGTAAAACCAACAGGAAATCAACTTGAAAATAATACAAAGATACAAATATGTGACAGTACTGGAAGAGGGACTTAAAAAACTGGCAAAAATAAAGAAAAATAACTTCCTAGACAATTAAAATTCCCAAGCTCGGCCGAAAGCTGCAGCTAATTCTTTTTTCTTTCAATATTATGTTTTACGCTATTGTTCTTTGTTCGCACAGCAGATGGCGCAACACGGCGCCGTTGAGGTAGGCGTCCAAAGAGAATTGTCTCTCAGCCCGCAGTGTAAGCAAGAAAACAACAAACAATGCGACGCTATTTATGCTGTGCGTGTGTGTGAGCGCGTGTCTTTGTGCGAGTGTTTCACCGAGAGCTAGGCCGCTTGTGCGACCGCTGAGGCTTTCAGAGAGGTTCCGTCGGCGGCGCAAAGTTTTGCAAAAGTAATAGTAATTGTGCCTGAAATTTAGCAATCACTGACGCTGGAAAGTAATTAAATTATATTAAAGTTTCTTTTAGCCGAAAGTAATAATTACAATTACAAATTACTTAGAAAAGTGAATAAATTACAGTAATTCAATTACTGTAATTGAATTACTACGCAAGTATGCTGACTATTAAAGCTTTCGTCGATCTTGTGAGCGCATGACTTTCCTAAAGCGTTACCAAAACAGAGATTAATGATCTCCTCTTCACGAGTCCAAGAATCCAAGGTCGTAGAATCAAATGAAGCCCACCTCTCCACCAGAACTTAATGTGTTAGCACCAAGGGGTCTTAGACAGTCACTGAAAATGGACAGAGTCACAGACAGCACTTCATCGAACACATCTTGACTGCAGTCCAAGAGGACCAAAAAATCATCTACAAATCTAAAAATATTTACCACCCCTATTTTTTCGAGCTTGCTAGCCAAGTTTCTATCAAGAGCCAACAGAGAAATGCCGCTAAGTATCGGCGCTAAACAAGATCCAATACACACTCTAGAGCTCGTCTTTTGGAGAAAAATGCCTTCTTCCCAAGCAGCGAAGGTTGATATTAAATAGAATGCCTCAAGTTCCAGGAAAGTGCCAACACTGAGTCCCGCCTTATTCTAAAACGCCCTAAAACCATGCTTGTCGATCGTGTCTTCTACACAAGACAACAACTGATCCTGGGGGATCGAGTAATAAAGATCCTTAATGTCAACAGAGTAGCGCAGAATAGAACGGTTGTCTAAAGTTTGAGAAGTTGTCCAGTCCCCTTTTTTCTGTCTTCTTACACTTTTTCTTTCGAATTCCATTCCCAGTCTCAGGATTTTATGTCATGATCAATATACACCCTCTTATGCCAGTCATCTCAGTGATACTCATGTCGGGTTATGTGCGAGGCCATGTGCGTTACGCATAGCCCTGTTCCAATCTGGATGAAGTGTCCACACATGATCAAATCTCCAAGTGCTCAAATGCATTGAAAGTTGAATGGCAAACATAATTTGTTTTATATTTACAGCTCCAGAGTCACCCAATTAAGAGGCTCACAAACAGTGGTGTCCTATTTGTCCTATATACGTGTACGTTAGAGAGATTTAGTATCGCGTTTAGCAGCAAAGACAAGCGCTGAGCGTTAGCGTTGCGTGCTCCACGCTGCGTATGCGCGTTGTCGGCATACGCCAATCCAAGACCGCCGTATGGGCTCCGCGCTTGCGCAGTGTGGAACACGCAACGTCAACGCAAACGCACGGTGCTTGTGTTCGCTCGTATACGCAATACTAAAACTCACTATCTATAGTGATTACGTGACAACGTGCTCCGTCCCATCATCGGTGCGACGGAGTTCTGCGGACACACGCGTACACGGCAACTATAACCACTATACTCCAACAGGAGGCTCTTGCCGATAGCGACCGTCAGCATCTCAAAGTGCGACTGACCGTTGCGGTGCCACCGTGGAAGCACTTGTGCTGATGCAGGGGACCATGCAGTTGCGTTTACATTCAGCCACGTGCGGGAAGATTAGCTCCATACAGCAAACGTTCTTGAGGTTCTCGAGATCGCAGACACCAGCCATGGCAGCGAGCAGCCGCCGGAGTCAACGCAGTGCCGGCATCAGATGTGCCAGATGTGCCGAACATTATAAGTAATTCCAGCACGAAGGCACTCACCGCTTGAACGGATGCAGGGTCGGAGTCAAGACGTTTACGTTTATTGGTAGCCTGTCGCGTTCCTCGCTAAATCGGTTCTGTTTTTCACCTACCACGATCACTTGTCGTGCCATTTTCACTCGGCGCACCACGATCACTCGGGGCACCACATTCACTCGTCGCTACCAGTGCGCTCGCACAGCCGCTATTCGTCGTCAAATGTCGAAACAATCACCAGACGTGCTTTCTTGCATAGACTGTCGTTCTCACATAGTCACAGACAATCAGAATCTATAAATTGCCTTCACTATGAAAAGCAACAGTATGAGTGACTCAATCCTGTACGTATATTTTAAGTAGCCATTAATCGCCATGTTCCCATTAGTTCTAACTCCTCTTTTTCTCTCCACACCCGAAAAATGCCTCTTGCACACACTTTCCGCTTTTTATTAAAATTTAATAATGAAAACGACACACACAAACATACGAATCTCTTGTTTTTAGGTATGCCCACTCCAGCTTGGCCCATACTGATATACATTATGCGAACAATTTACTGCTTCGTAAGTCCGCCCTTACGAGCCACCCCTAGTTATACAGCATTACAAGTTCGTCCACTCGTTTATCCACGAGCTCACTTTCATCAGGCGCCCACTATCTTCGAAATTCGCGCAGATAGACGTGAGCATTATACGCAAACTGCGCACCTCTCACGGGCACCATCTCGGAAAGCGTGTTCCTCCGCGCCAAGCCCTTCATCAGCTCGCACGAATGCCTTGCGAAGGATGTTCAAGGGAAACGGTACCCCGGTGCCTCCTTTCGAAACCAGGATATGCACGCTCCCATCGGATCCCGCTCCGCCGTTCCGCCTCGTCATCGTCGTCGTCGTCCCCTTGCCCTTTTTTCTTCTACCCACGGCTCTCGCTGCGTACCGATGTTAGGGACCTCTTCTCGCCTCCCCTCGTCATCGATCGAAGCGCTCTTCCCCCTCCCCGTACGCCTCCTCGGATAGGAACCCGGTCCACACGCACACACTTGGAGTGCTCGCACATGGCGCCCCGTGTGTTTGCTTCCTCAGCGCCCCCAACGGCAGCCGCGACCCCGCAAGCCGGGTTCTATCCACAACGCGTTAGCTGACGCTGAGTCAGCTCCCAGTTCGATCGTGGCGCTTGTCTCCGCAAAAGTCTGGCCGGACTATGCGCGCGCGGCGACGTTTCCCTCGCCGATGACGCAGCGAGGGATCGCTCGCTTTTTTACCCCATTCGTTAACTGCTGGACTTCGTGAATTTCTCTGGTCGACTCTGCAGACAATATAGCCGAAACGTTCGCTCGTGCACTGCTCCGTGTTGTAAACGTTTTGCGCGTGTGTGAGTATCTGTGTGTGAGTGTTGTTCAAGCCGTTTGACGGGGAGAAGGATGTAAAGAAGGAAAGAGACCACAAGATTTTGAAGGGGAAACGAAAACGCCATTATTGTGAGTCATCTCCTAGATAGGATCGGTGAGTGAAGTCCGGAAATACTACAATTTGAATTTCAAATAAGGACCAAAACTGCTCCAAAGCAGCGTTAAAAAAAAAACACTAAACAGCAGCCTTGTTTATTTAGTATTGGTTTGTAATGACTTGCCTAGTTCAATTATACAAATATGTAGATTGTGTGTACAAATATAGAGACGTGTATTTATCTTTCTTTCTCTGTATTTCTTCTTTTCTTTTATACATTATCAGATTCTCAAAAACTAGAGGTGTAAAGTAACAGGTTCATTGCAATTCAACCTTATGCTCCCGCTATCCTAAATGTAAAATGAATCCGGTTATAACATGGCTATTATTATGGGATTTCTATTGCTTTTGGACTTTTATTATTACTAACAACGGGTGTTTATATGACACTACTGTCTCGCCGTAACTTCATTGGATATGACGGAAATGCATAAGCCAGAAATATGTAACTCGAGAGGGAAGGGAATTTAAGATCAAGTGAGTGATTGACCTACACGTTATTGGTCAGGAGATAGAACTATTATGGGGGCGCTACGTCCAGCTTGTTTTCTCCAGAGTTTCTTGCTTACGAACGCAAGACACGTGTACTGAATTTTTACTTCACCTTCCTGGATTGAGTCCGGGGCAAAGATTGGGCACGACACGAGCCCAACTTTTTGCTGCGTCTGGGTTGGGCTTCACTGACTGAACATGAACCCCAGCCGAACACTTACGCAACGTTCGGCTACGTGGCCCGAGCGCTGCGTCAAAACACAAACAAATAATATATGTTGCTGTTGTCCCCATTGGCGTAGTTCTCAATTTAGCCACTAGGGGCCGTGACGGTCAGATATCTTTCCCAATTCTCAGGACATCCTGGGCTGGACAGCTGGAAAGATGCAAGGCAGTCTGCCACCCTGAGGGACTTTTTGAAGAAGGCTGTTTTCTGGACGGGGAATTTTGAAGCAAAGTGAGGCGACTACTTGCGGTAGAACGTTCGCGCCAACGTCCTCACGCTGTCTCCACCAATGGCTTCCACCAAGTTCCTGGTCTTGTCAGCGAAAACAGTGTTATATTTGTTTTTTTCTTGGCGCGGCGCACCATTAACATCTTCTATTATCCAGCACCATCCAACGTTTTTATAGTGAAATAAACTGTTTGCAATCAGTAACTTGCCTACAAAACAATTTTTTTCACTGAAAGCTGTAGCGTACGGGTGCACAATTATTTGGGCTGGAGAGCCACTCGCCAGACATGGCAGTCGAACACGAATCTCGAAATGCCGCGGGTGCGGTGGACTTCAAGCTATCTATATACATATAAGAAGTGTAAGCGTGGAACGTGCACATCATTGCCTGGACAACATTGGACTGCAAATATCTAATTAAAGATCTGAATTTTCTTCATGCATATACTTTGGCAGATCCTGTGAATCGTGATACTACTTGGAGAGGGCCCAGTCACGTTGACATTCCGCGTAATGCATGCAAAAAGATAATTATTTTTTCCCCACGTTGCACAAATTGGTAGGTGATACTTCAACTAGGTTCTAACTAGAGACAGCAATATACAGGGTGATATTTTTTATTCAAAATAGATCTTTAAAAAGAGGCGTTTTTACTGCTACATGATTATTGTCTTCACTATATGTTTCTTGTGCTCGGCAAACATTCGAGGGGCGATCAGCCGACCCAGTCTTGAAAGTAATTAACCAAAATTCTTTAATTAACGTTTTAATTATTGTTTTATAGGCCATGTTGCAATTGTTTTTTTAAAGCCAGCCGCCCTAAAAAGCTAAACTAACCTGCAAGAAAACAACACCAACAACAACAACGTGTTTGGAGATATTTGTCGACGATTCCTCCCATTTCTGTCCTCTCATTCCAAGGGCGCCGGAGGCGCTGACCACGTGACGCTTTTAGAAGTGACGGTTTCGTGACTTACAAATCATCACGATCTCATATCTGCATCGCGTCTGTCACGGTGCGGCTCGTGGTATGCAAACTTGCTGGGACAGTCTTTAGCGCTTTCGCTTAAAATGCTTTATTACCTTCGGAGCTTTACTCACGATCGTTTATCGGTGGGGGAGATACGAGATCATGACGATTTGAACGTCGCGAAACCATCACTTCTACAAGCATCACGTGGTCAGCGCTTCCGGCGCACTTGGAACTTCCAGTTTCGCAATCTGAGGATAGAAAGGGGAGAAATTGTCGACGGATATCTCCAAACCAGTTGCTTTTCTTCTTTTCTTTTTAATTGTGCCAGTTGGTTTAGTTTCTTCAGGGCGGTTGTCTTCAAGATTACAATTGCTACATGGCCCATAAAACCAATAATTAAAAAGTTAATTAACAAATTTCAGTTAAGTATTCACCGACTATGACGGTTCTTCGCTCCTTGAATGTCCCCGAGCTCAAGAAACATGTAGTAAGGAAGGCATTCACCTAAAAGTAAATACGCCTTTAAAAAAATTGAAAAAAATTTCCAGGTAAAAAGTTGTATTTTGTATTACCGGTTGATAATTTTTGATTGAAACAAAATAAAGAAAGAAAGAAAGAAAGAAAGAAAGAAAGAAAGAAAGAAAGAGAAAGAAAGAAAGAAAGAATTCAAACTGCTAACTGAAGGCCGTTTTCTCTAGGTGTTTCTCGAGTTCGGTGGATGTTATGGGAACGGGTAACCGTCACAGTTTGTTGAGTAGTCAGCTAAAAGGCGTTAATCATCTCAATTAGTAAAATTAAACACCTGCTTTCAATTAGAAACTTGCCAAACATCATCGAAAACCACTAAATCAGTTAAATTTAGAACCACTTTAAGCATGTGGCAAACTCGGCATTTTACCAAAGATACCACCAGTGCAGCAGGCGCAAAGCTAGCGGTGCCGAAACGCGGATGATTAGAATATCATCCGCGTTTCTCCACTGCTAGCTTTGAGCGTGCTGCACGAGTAGTCACTCTGCTTCACCCCCGCGTTTCACACGTGCTTCAAGTAGTTATAAAATTTGATATAGGGGTTTTCGATGATGCTCAGCAAGTTTCTAATTGAAACTATATGTTTATTTTCCACAAGTGAAAGGTACGTTAAGAAATGTTTGTTCATTATGAGACTTATCATAAAGATTAGTAGACTATATTATGTCTCCCTGGCCGTATAACTCACCTGCACAAACCGCATTAGTTCATTTTTTACGGATTTTCTGTAATATTGTTTTTTTCGGATAACACCAAACACCCCGTATATATGCGTATGTATATACATAGGCCAGGGTTCTCCATCTAGATTTGGAAACAGTTAATGGCATGCGTAATTATAGATAATTGGTCAAAAACAATGCATGATTCACTACTTGTTTTGTAATTGACCTAAGTGCACCCGAGAGAGGCTGGCTCTTGAATGAGCCATTTATCCAGTATGAAAACATATAAGATCAGCACCTTGAGTAAATGCCTTTTGCAAGAGTTACACTGAACACTACTTCATGTTCCCGTTACTATGGTACGGAACATAAGCTACTGGGTGAAAATGAGGCCTTTTAGAGGAATATGATGGCATCTACTCTGCTAGCGTGGATATATGCACCCTTATTTTGCTAGACAATTATGACAATTTGTTCGCTCTGAGTAGACATGTATTAGGCTGTTGAATGGTGTTGATAAGCGCCCTCTGGTACCTAACTTAATTCTAAGAAGATCACTTTGAGATATATTCTATCTGTGTCTATGAATTATTGATGTATGTCAGTCGCTTTGACATCTTTACCATATTCTAATAATTATACTGCCTCGTTTTATTTTTATTACACATTAAAATAAGACGGTTGATATGAAGGTATATTTGCTCTAAATGTAGATTTAATGTTTGAAATTTACAAAATTATTTCTGAGTTTTATTGGTATGCGCAATGTCTTGAAAATATAGTTCAATCCCCACTGCTGCCCGTTTAGATTTGGATGAGCATAGTACCAACGTGCGGTCATGTATCACTACTGCGTGGTGCACGTAAAAGACCCGAGGCTAGCGGTTTGTACTGAACTGGCTAAACTTCTCATCTCTACCGTTGTCACCCACTAACTTCAGGCTGTATAAGCATACACAAAAAACACAATTGAAAATATAAACAACTATCATTCTTATCTACCAGATCTTCAAGTAATAATTAGTGATGACCAGCAATCAGTCACAGAATTAACAATCAAGCAGCAAGCCGGGCATTCTATAAATTTGTTTTTATTAATCAATACCAAGGGAAAATTTACACAAAGGTGGAGAACTTTTAATCTTGTATTGATGCTTGAACACACATAACCTACTATTTTACAGAGCGTGGAAAGGGATTTAAAATGGTCTGTGCAATAACTTCAATATAGGGACACACACTTTTTAGTCTACAGATGCTCAGTGAAGAAGAATTTTCGTAATCATGTTGAAACAAACAGAAGCGTTCGAAAATACCAGCAACAAAAATATTAACTGCCAACATATTTCGCATCACTGTGCGATGTTTTTTTTTTTTCATTTTCGCGGGATGTTGAAAAAACGTACTTCCAACTTTGCTGCACTCTATTGCTGAGATATCCGGAACATGTACAAACGACCTCGATAAATCTCGATCTTCAAAAGGTTATGCTTAACAAGCACTCTAAGAGAATGTTAAGCGGAACAATTTCCCTCGTGATTATTCAGACAGGGGATTTTGAAACGCTGTAACAAACATTGCATAGACAGTATTCTGCATCACACGGTTGTCTTTGGAACCTTTATTGTAGCGACTGCAACAAATAGGTGGAAATTCCCGTGTTGTATGTTTATTTTTTGCGTATATATAATCACCCAATTGGAGCACAGAAGTCTGCGCTCTGTGGCTCCTGTTTTTAATCACTTCATAATCAACTTTGTTGCCCTAATGAGCAATCAACAGAGATAAATTAATCAATTTGAACATTTCTGTTCTAAGGATCTTTTCACGTTAAGTTTGTGACCACCCGAAATGACTTAATTTTAGTGCCGCAGCTGTCATCAGAAATTTTTTTTGACTGCCTTGTATTAATTCCAATGGTGCGCTATCCTTAATATGTTGTGCAACACTAATCGAGGTATTGTGTGCATTGACATCAAGCTGTGTTATTTTTGTCGTCAAAAAGACCAGCTTACAGTCAGTAATCTAAACGATTTTGTTATCAACGCACACAAAACAATTACATAGACTTTACTTAAAACAATTTTTCTTTAAATGCGTAAGAGCTAATATGATCGTTTGAATCTAACGACGGAATAATATTAAAACTAGAAATCCCGGTTATATGTGTGTTTTTCTATTTTTAGACCTCACTGCCAGAGAAAATATGTCTGCGCAATTTTAAAAAGTTATTCTTACAACAATATGAACGAAGGATTTTCACTATTGGGAGGGCTTTCGCTCTAAGTTTTGATACCTTTTTACATTTTTTTTCTGTGGCGTGAGAGGTAACATTAACATTGTGCATTTGGGTGGAAAGTGATTTGACAGTTCGGTTTGTTCACGACTACATAATGTAAACAAACTACGATGCTTTGGGCATTTGCCTGTTTCAGCCACTGGCTGGTCTTCGCTTCGAGACAGAAGTTGCTAGAGCCTTCTATTCTTTATCCTATGACATGAATACTTCCACCAACCGGGAATGAAGCCGCGGGAATAGCGGGACAGCTCGAAAGATCATTGGGCATAACTTTACAGAACACACAATTCATACGTGAGCTGTGCACACACAAGAAACATTCGATCCACAAATATAAGTACTATTGTTAGAAGTGAAACTCAGTTCAAATGAACAGTGGAGTGTATGCTTTTATATTGAGTTCGGTTGGGTTCACAGCCAAGACAAGGAGACTATTTTTTTACTACAGTTCATCTTAGTTGATGATAAATTAAATTGTACGTTAGTTCTTGATGTCACGTGTTGTACTGAGTGCCATGGTAAGCCAGAGGTGCTGGTAGTTGGAAAAGGCGTGCATACACTTTTAGCAGTAGCGCAACTTGGATTCATTGGGACATTCGGGCTGCAATAATTTGGTCACATTCTGACATTTAAAATAAAATCAGATTTTACGAATATGTATATATACTGAAGACAAAAAATATTATTTAGGTCTTTAAATTATTAGTTATGTTTCTAATTAAAAATATGTAAGGTAATAAATATAAATACAATAATGCTATATTAGAGTTCTAACATCGAAAAAAAAATTGAAAATTACATTAGGGGAAACCAAAACATTGTATTCATTATTACGCTAACGAAAGAGGGGGACATGGAAGACAAACAGCCTGTGTTGTCCGTTTGTCTTCCATGTCCCTCTTTTGTTAACGTAACTTAGACGCCAACACGCTCAAACATAAACATTGTATTCATCGTTCATAGGTTTTCAAAAGCCTAGCTATAATATTTGCGGATCATTTGAATGTACAGCCTCTTCTTTCCAGCAATAGTCCTTTGAAAAGGATACTGGATATTAACATATTTCTTTAGATATAATAGTTTAACATACATTTTTTAGTAATTATATTTTATATTTATCTAATCAAATATCAGAAAAATAGTTAGGCTCAAGGATTTTAACTTCCACATTTATTAGAACTGGAATGTCTATTTGTGTGGCTTGGGTTGCGCTGAATTAGGCATTCCAATTTTGAATATAACAAAAATGCACAAGGATATGTTTGTCGATAAGGAAATAATTAATAAATAAACCCTGGTTTTGATCTTCTCACAGAAAAAAGTAATTTTAAACCAAGGGTTTTTGTTTTTCACATTCCCTTCCTGGTTAGCGAGCAAATTTGAAATGGTGAATGTCGCCCCCAATTATACCGTAAGTATGCCTTCTTATAGAAAAATCTGAACTCAAAGTGCTTTAGTTTGAAATGAAGTTAAGGTTCGGCAATTTTACTGAGCTGGTTCAATTTTGAGCTTCAGTCTACGTCGTATTAAAAAGAACATTTCTTTCAAATACAGGGGGACAAGCAAAAGAAAACAGAGGGATTTCAGCATACAGAGGGAGCTTCACACACACACAACAAATCGGGCTCCTCAATGCAACTCAGATTTTTATTTTTATTAACGCAGTTGAAAAGAAGATGTTGGGTAACGTAATCATGTGTCAACAGGCAAGTAATTCTGACGTCTAAGCTAATAATATGATGGCAGTTAAGGGATCACAGAAGTTGTGAATAGCTTGGTGGAAACGTGTGCCCAGCCGTCAAATCCCCCTTGGATTGTGCCGTTTCTTACGCCAGCCTGCATTATATAAATTGATCACGGACACAAATTGATCAAAACTGAAGCTGAAGAGGTGGCCGCCTTGCAGAATATGCGTTTTGAGAAGAATTTTGCGAAACGGCATGGTCCAATCTCTCTCGATTTGGCGGTCACGTCCCTCATTGCTTCCGACTGGTCAACCGCTGGACACTTGTGGGTGTTTTAATGGCATGTCGGTCACAGCTCTGGATTTGGTGTCTGCGGTCACAGATGATCGCATATGTTTGGGTAACGCAACCAAGGGTCAGCCTAGAGGCAGTACCTAAAGTAATACTCGTTATATACAGCATATACAGGGGTATGGTACAAAAAATAATTTTGGGCCACACAATGATGAAATTTGCTTTCAAGAGGGGTTACACCTTCGACGTCACTGACATTGAGCAAACATTGTGACTAGAGATGGAAGCGTGGGAAATAGAAATACTGTGTGTGCACCTAATTATATCCTTTACCATCTGCCGCTAAAGAATTGAGATTCCCGTCCAGTCATTAGCCTACAAGATAAGCTGCCTTAGACATACAAAATTGCATCGCTTGTTTTTTTCTTTCATGTATTAAAGTCTGTATACAGGAACAAGGAAGGCAACGGAGCATACCATTGTCACACCCTGCCGTCTACGTAAATGCGACCATTTTCCTCGATGCAGGACAGAGGAAGCCAAAAGGTGTTTTTTGTTTCTACAGTCGTGCTCTAATATTTAACAGAAAATGTCCTGTCACAGGAGACGTGTGCGGTCGAGCTGCCGACACTACGTACACGGTGCAGTAAGGTGAATGAGGTGTGCATTGTGACGGTGCGCCAACTCACCCGTGCATGGCTGTGCAAAATCAGGTGCTCACGACAACGCCATATCAACACTGGGGTATCCAAAGAAAGGTTCGGTGACAGCCTACGTGGCAGCTCCATCCATGCCACCCTAAACCTTCTAGCACGGTCCTTTTACTACGACGAACGAACCCACATCAAAATGCACCCGGGTGTACATCTGCAGGTTACCTATTTCGACCGATGTCCCTGATGCCGTTATAAAACAACCCGCCCCAGCTACTAAGCGTACAGATTTGAATCGCATTTTGCGTTTGACACGCCGTCTTAGAAAAATAACTATGAAAGAAAACACCAATTTAAAACGACCAAACAAAGAAAACGTCTACAGTTCAGTCTGGCACCCTCGCTAGCTCTACCCGAACGAGCCGCTTTTGTAAGGCTCGTTTGAATAGCTACCGGAAACATGGATAATTCACGCCACCACTGGAAAAACTGTGCCCTCACTGACTACGTCTGGGGATTGTGGGCGTTCGCCGACCATACGCTACAGTTTGCAAACATATCCTAGTGTCCCTCGGCCACGTTTCACATGAGGACGCAGACTGCAGAGTCTGTGACCGTGTTCTCTGGCCCCACGGCGCCCTCGTCCTGGGCCTTTTCTGGAGCCTCTTCGACGCTGTTGGTTCTGGGCAGCGTCATGGCGGCCGCAACGCGGGAGGGCTTGCCGAGCAACAGTTCTTTCTTCTCGACGATGTCCTTGGCAGTCGTGACCGGAGAGATGAGCGTGGGTGGCGCCTGTTGTGTGAACTCGGGGAAGCAGGCGAACATGCTCTGCTGCTTCTTGAGGATCTTATGCTTGGGCAGCTTGGGCTTGGGCTGGAGTCCCAGGTCGCTCGGGTGTCCGCCCGGTCGGAGGCCACGGCCCGTGCTGACGCCGCCGTTCCAGACGGGTGTGGTTCCGGACAAATGAAGGTGCTCGCGGGATCCGAACGGGGACAGGGGCTTCATGCGGAAGTCGTCCACCGTTTCATGCTTGGGCGACTGCGCGCGCAGGTCCCAGTAGAAGGAGTCGAAGGACTGCTCCCGCTTCAGGTTGCCGCGCAGGAGGACTCGCTTCGGCATCATGCCTCGCAGGTGCAGGCCTGGAACGAATGGTATTCGTACTCGTAAAAGTTGCATCCGTGAAGGCCACTATGAATATATGGAGTGGAAAAAACTATAAGACAAGAGCTGTAGAGTTATAAAATATGAATTTTTTTTTCAAGTTGAGCATGATATACATGCGTTACTCTTGTACGTGACTTGCTCGGTAGGAAACCGTGGATGATGCGTGGCGAGGAAAGTAGATGTGTGGGACGTTTGAATCTGGTAGCGTTGACGTAAGTAAGTGAGGTACGCTGGATATGCTCGTCAAAGAAGTGCGATAAAATGTGCGTCCTACAAGAAGAGTCTGCGATTTTTTTATTATTCTTATCTAAGTCACGCAATATTTGCGATACTTTGTCGTTGTCAATTGCTCTGCTGAAGTAAAAGGAAAAGACGCCCTTTTCGAAGAGAAGGAATATTTTTGTTGTGGAGGGAGTGTAAGGGTCACGAAACATTGTTTACCTAGGGTCTTGCTTTCATCGCTGACCGGGGTGCCTGGAGGGAGGTCCAGCATGAGTCCTTTGCCAGGGTTGTTAAGCATCTTCAGCATGGGCACGAACGTGCTGCTGGCCAGTTGAATGATAAGGTGATTCGTGTTCAGCGACGTCGTCATGACCAGCATCGTGGCATGAAGGTCAAAACTCGCGATGCGGTGCCCGTTCTGAGTGTTCCACAGTTGCAGCGTGTTGTCGTCGGAACCTGAATAGGACACAAAAAAGTGGAAAGAAAGGATTTTAAGTTGTCAAAAGGTTGAAGTGACCTCTATGCATTGGGTAATTGAACAATTAATTCGAAACCTACATTTTCTGTTTGTCTTATTGTCTTTGTCTGTACAACCGCAGCGGTAGTAAAGTCTAAAGCACTTCCTTCAACTCCTTACAAGGAGTGTTTCAGAACTGATAACCGAACTGGTAACCTAATTACCCGGTTAAAAAGTGTAATCAGATTCGTAGATTATACTAGTCATCGACCTCAGATAACACTTTAGATCACGAATTCCAAGGAAATGTAGACTCTCAATGAAGTTTAGGAAGATCTATACTTTATTTTACATTCAGGCCGACCGCATTCGAGGCTTCGATTCGATAGGGTCAATCAAAGAACGCCAAAAGTGCTTCGTCACGGCGCTCGTCCTCTTTGAGCGTTTGTGTTCGCCGATTAGAGCAATCACGCACAGAACTTACACGAGACTGCGACGGTTCCGTCCAGGGTGAGCTTGGTGGCCTTGATGGACTCCGTGTGACCGCGAAGAATGAAGTTGTCGCTCCCGGTGGTCATGTCCCAGACAATAAGATTGCAGTCTTGAGAGCCAGAAACGGCCAGGGACGATCTGAACGGTGCCACTGCAACGCAGGTCACGGGGCCTTCGTGACCAACGAGGACCTGCGCGAACATGGGAAGACGCATTCGAGTTTCATTATCCCCAAATTAGCATTTTTCGACTGGAATGAAGTGGTCAATCACACGTTTAGCGTGCGAGAAATTTATAAATTCACTTTTGTCGTCAACGCAATTTACTACGAAGTTTATAAGAGCGATTGTTTTATTCCACAAAAATGTGCACTCGTACGTGGCTGCCGCCATAACTGAAAAATGATCGATCCTGGTGGGCATCTTATGCGAGGAATTGAAGAGATATTAAAAACTTATACTCCCATTTTATACTAAAATATTGCTAATTTTAAATGCATGCTGGCAGAAAATGTTTTACTCATTATTCTAAAGTGGCGACACAATGTTGCAATAGAGATATAACCAAAACGCTGCAGATAACTTTCTTCTTTTCATAAGACACGGCAGATATAATGTAGGGTTTTTGGTTTTCATTACTCGCAGTAAAAGTGTAAGCACCACGGGCAAGAAACAAATTCAAAGGAAATATTCACCTGTGTTAGTTTTGCTGTTGCAACCTCCCAGACCTTGAGAGACATGTCTTGTGAACCAGTCACTATGGTTTGGCAGTCGTACGTGACGGTGTAACACAGGATGGCTTCGCTGTGGCTCACTGTTTTTTCGCTCTCCGTATCCATGACGGGCCAGTATTTAAGGCTGCAAGGTGTGTAACACTCCAATTAGAATAATAATTCGCATAATTCAAGATATGCTCAAATTACGCAGACAAAAAAAAAAAAGAAAACGAACACACAAATACCATTTTAGAAAGGGAAATTAGACCATTGTTATGTATTTTTAAGTTTTCTCCCCGGTACAACTACAAATTATATATATATATATATATATATATATATATATATATATATATATATATATATATATATATATATATATATATATGAGAGAGAGAGAGAGAGAGGAATATTAAACTTTAGGGGAGTTTGATTTAATATTGATTTAGTTGGTATGTCCTGTCGTGCAATCGTGCGTAATCTTTGCAGTGAAATACACACAGTAGACGCTGTGGCTAATCTAATAGTCCCCACCCTCGTGTTATGATACTTTTTTGAGACAGATATATTCTGTAGCCTACCAAACATCGGCAAATGAAAAGAAAGTTACCGGAGGTGATAACTCATTTCTGTCGGGCTAGACGAAGTCAAATATACTTACGCAAATTATTGTATTTTACCTATTTTTTACTTGGAGCAGGTTGACACCCCCGAGTCAGTTCGGAAATTGTAGCGTGCTATGCCTAACACAAAAATAATTTCTCAATGACAATTACGCTTCATTCCGACGTGCCTGCGAATGTAATAAAATATGATCTGGAATGATCATTCAGTAGTACTATAATTTCGTTTATCTTCATAGGAAAAATACTACAAAATCCTCATTTTTCGGCGTTACTTGAAATGACAAGAGTGGATACTGCACATTTAAGACAAACGCGGCTGAGCACTACGAGGATTGGGTACCTGTTGTCGCTCTTCCCGCCGACGTTGAACACCATGTTGGCGTGTAGTATGACTTGTTTGCAGGTCCTGGTGCACATGATGAGTTGCGTAGCGTTGTCCGCCGTCCAGAGACGATGGACCCCTTGCGCGTCCACCGACAGAATGCGCCGACTGTCCGATGTGACGAACACGCTCACGGGCTTGCTCTGGTGCTCCTGGGTAACGACGACGTCACAAATGCAAAAAAAACAACTAAGCATTTGATTTTATTAATTTTAAGTCGATTTTATAAGGATTGTTACAACGATCCCGCTACGACAGATTCTTCGGGGAGGATTAGCCTTTGTTTCTGTTGAAACACTCCATGCAATTTCTCAAGTTATTTATTCCAGTATTTCATGTGCTGTGAATGTTTGTTTATTAAAGCGATCTAAACCGCATATCTTATCTGGTATCAATCAATACACTTCCTAGAGAAAAAATAAAACGAAAAGAAAAAGGGTCTGCGTTTTTGCGTTGCTTCCCTGCAGAATGTCAAGGGTGTCACAAAAGAAAATTTACAGGGTTTTTATTTTCGCAAAAATAAACTAGGCATCGCCGAACGCTCATTCTCCGCCCAAAGGTAGCGATAAAGGTCACAACCAGATGCCAAAGTTTCAGCCCGATTCGATAACCTAATCAAAAGTTATAAGTTATTTTTGTGAAAATTTCAATGGGAAAATGGCGGCTGACTGAGTTTTCGATTACATGGGGCTCTATGGCACCAGAAACCGAAAACGGGCAAAAATGAGCTCCATTTTCCCATTGAAATTTTCAGAAAAACATTTATAACTTTTGATTAAGTTATCGGATCGGGCTGAAACTTTGGCTTATGGTTGTGACCTCTAGCGCTACCTTTGGGCGGAGAATGAGCGTTCGGCGATGCCTAGTTTATTTTTGCGGAAATAAAAACCCTGTAAATTTTCTTTTGTGACACCCTGTATGTCAAAACGGTTTCAAATTTAGATGTTACCACTCCGAAAGCCATAATCCAGTGATTAAAGTGAGCCGATCGTCGTTTTCGGTCCCTAGCCGAAGCAGAAGTAGTCCGCCTTGCTTTACTGCCCCTAGTCGAACGCTGCTTTTCTTTTTTACGGTGTCTCATTGGCTGGACAAACACGCTAAGCCTTATTGTGTAACTGCTCCAGTTCAGCGATGTTTTCTTCATTTCGCTTTGTTTTATTACGTGTCATTGTAAACACGACCGGAGCACTTACAGGGAAGGTCTGACTTCTATCAGAGAGCGGAGCCAGTTGCAACGCGCACGTATCCACCGGGACAGGTGCGTAATGCACCAGCCGTAGTCCGATAATGCACACGCGAAATGATCCACGACCCATGCATGCGCACGATATAGAAATGAGAATAATTAGAAAAGGAGTGAAGGCCAAATTAATTAGTATTACAGATGAAACATTTCTGGAAAGAAAAAGTCTCGCCCAAAACTTTCTGCCGAAAGGAATGCTATCGCATTTAGTAATAATAAAAAAGAAATACAGGGTCCAAGAGAATCATTTTTTGTTGTTGTTGACAACGCAGCGATTTTTTGTGTGAAGATGCTACTCAGGTAAGCAGTCACTATAGACAAACGAGAGTCCGCCCTCGATGTCCTTACCTTGAAGGTGCACGCTAGGACTCCTAAAGAGAGCCCCCAGACTCGGACGGTGTTGTCCTCCGAGCCAGACACGACGAAAAGCCCGTTTGGTGCAAAGACAAGGCAGGTGATGGCGGCAGTGTGGCCTTCCAGGTTGGTGTGGGGCTCTCCTATGCTCATCTGCCACACCTTGATCTGCCCGTTCCGGGACCCTGGAGATCGATGACGCGGTATATGTGGCTGTGTTTTTGCGGTACATTCTTTTGGCAGCCACCGTTTCGCTTTTTTGTGCAGGTACGATACCACCGAATATCGTCATCGCAGCTCCTGAGGGAGTTCCGAAATGTGGTGGGCATTTCATGCATTTCAAATCATCGAATGTTTTACTCCTGACAAACCCGACCTGAAAATTCACTCTCAACATGTGTTCAGCAGCAACATAAATATCCATTCCGGCTAATTATAACACCTATTTACATCAAAAGTTTATGTTGTCGTATACAATTGATAGTAATTAGTGGAGTTTTCTTTGTCGTCGTAAATATCTAAAAAACAAAACTGCGGTAATACATACCACTCTTGGGTAGCTTCAAACGCAAAACTGTATAGGCACATACCACTCAAAGGTTAAATATTATTGAACACAGGGTGTAGACAAAAGAATCCACTAGTGCTAGAGTTACTGGGATATAATAACCAATTCAAATCAGTAAAAGAGTACAGACAAACTTTTACTTCAAATTGTATTAACAGACGCATCCGTACTTCCAAATATTTACTCATTAAGCTGACCACAAATACAGTGCGAAGTGGCATCTTAATCTTTCTCCAGGCCTATCTGCAAAAGGCTCGACGAGCGTCTTGTAACGTTTAAAACACCTGTGTGAAAGAGGAACCATAGTTGTTTCTTCAGAACAACAAGCACCTGTGATCTAAGGTGAAACTATGGCTGTTCAATGTTGTATAACTATCCACAGAAAAGAGATAAATAAAAAAAACATTGTCGCTGCTTGATTGCTTTACAATCAGTTGTCACACCCTCGGAAAAGCACAACGTATGAGTTGTTTGCTAAATGTGCCCACCTCCACTTAGCAAAAAGAGTACAATCCTCTTGCCACGACGAGTTACTTCGTCATTATTTTCCAGGAGCCAGATCGATTTGCAAATAAGCCGAATATCGCTCAGTTTATACTTCCCCAAAGGTGTCGGGTGGCGATTTCTTCCGTTCCTGTTGCTATAATCGCGCGAAGAATAGCGACGCTCACCAGTCACTCCCATGCTGCCGTCCCTCGACAGAGCGACGCACGAGACCGGATCCTTGTGTACATCCACCTTCTTGGCTTTTGGCTGCGGATGACACATCTCGCTTCTCTTGAGGTAAAAGTTCCAAACGACGATTTTGTTCCCGGCAGCCGTGATAAGAAACGTGTCCTTGCTTTGGGCCTGCAACACAATTCAGAGAGATTTCAATATCGTCATACCTGGGGAAGGAACAAAATAAGCGCGTTGGTAAGCTCCCCAGCAGCACCGATTTTGGCCAAGCAATGGCCAGTGGCTGGGGATGGTCTTGTGGCCAGTGGCCAAAGAGTGGCCATTCATTGTCCAATCCTTAGCCGATGGCTGATGGCCAGTGGCCAGTGGCCAACCGCCAGAGGAAGTCCAGTCATCGGCCAATCTTTGGCCACTGGGTAAAGGACCATTGCTAGCCATTTGCCAATGCTTGGCCAACTCTGTGCTGCTTGGAAATTTGTGTCCGTCTGCTCCTCGCTCTTTTTTCACGCACCTGGATGGCCACGACGGCCGAGTCCTGGTGCGCCACCAGGGTCTGTACCAGGCGGGCGGAGTGGATGTCGAAGACGAAGGCCTTGCCGTCCCCGGTGCCCACGACGCAGCGGCAGTTGTCCCTGGCAAAGGACAGCGTGCTCACCCGGCCCGTGTAGCCCTGCAGGCAGTGCACGTCCGAGCCCGTGGTCAGGGACCGGACGCGCACCACGTTGTCCGCGCAGGCGAGTAGCAGAAACGTGCTGTCCGACGAGATGCACAGCCGCACGATGGCCGACGGGAGAACGATGCTGTTCAGCAGCGTGAAGTCCTCCAGGCACCAGACGCACACCGTGCAGTCCGACGACGCTGGGTTCAAAAAGCCAGAGCGATTGCAGTCATTACAGAAGCCTGCAACGGGTCATTCGCACTCAAGTAGAGAGCTTTCGGTTGCACGTCAAAAGATCCCCAGGTGGTCCAAATTAATCCTCAGTCCTCCGCTGGGGCGTGCCAGATGCCCGTCGTTGGTTTGGCACGTAAAACCCCCAAATTTGTTTGTTGTTGTTGCACTAAAGTAGAGATGCGAGATATTTCGATAAGCTTCGAGCCACAGGCTGTCACGAAAAGAGCTAGAGTTCTTGTACCCCGCTAATCGGTGCACAGCTTTATGTGACATTTCTTAAGAGAGCAATTGATTGGCGTTTTCAGCTTTACTCTGCGCTTAGGCAGACGCTCCCGTACCTTTCACTGCACCGAAGTAGATAGTTGTCCCCGAGCATATAAAGCTTCGTTGGGTAAAGACCTAGTTTCTATATTTGGCCACGACTAAATACTGAAATGAGTTCTCTTAGTGCGTACGTCATTCTACACTTTTATACAGTTGAATGAAATCTAATCCCGTCTATGATCTGGTCTGAAGAAAACAACTGCAGAAGCAGAATCGTCCGCAGAAAAAGCAAAAATGCAACAGAAAACAAGCAAGGAAACAGCGTCATTTTAGTGTTTAAGGGTCAGAAAACGTCATAGTTTTGCAAAAAAAACGCGATTTTGTATTTTAGAGTGTTTAATTATCTTTGAATCTTCATATCTATTGTGTTAAATTTAAAAAGGCCGACCATGATCGGAAAAGTTAGTCACATGATCATTTAAAAAAAAACCGCGACCTAGAAAGCATATTGAACTATATTCGTGTGCGCGGTTCTTCAAATTTTGACTTTGCTTGCCATTACATTTTTTGTTTGAGTAGAGGCTTAGCCGTCTTCAGGCGCAATACTTCTGTATATATATATATATATATATATATATATATATATATATATATATATATATATATATATATATATATATATTATTTATATATTGTTCCATTTTTTTGCCGCGAAAGTGCAGTGCTACACGTGTATGGTAATATTCAAACTGTTTTTTCTATTATTCGTAATTTTGCGGCATCTTCAGAGTTTGCGCCGAAGAATATTTGTTCCTGACACTGTCCTATCACAACCAAATTTTGCATGCATATGCTTTAGTATATGCAGAATGCAACTATCAATGTTTGATTAGAATGAATATTTTGATATTTATGAAAACTTAAAGAAACGTTTGTTAGTCCTTTAAAAATGGCGATTATGAGTCTTCCAAATATTTTAATATACCAGTCTCGCACCCAGTAATATTTTTTCTTCAATGCACTCAGTGGTTTAAAAGGAGCAAGTTAGTTTATATTTCTAGGTTCTTTTAAATGTGTTATCATGCCCATCACGTGCGCACTGACATGTTTTTTTTGCATGTTAATTGGATCCAGAGCATAGAAAACAAGGTATATGGAAACTAATACCAGATGTATAAGCAGTATAAACTGTGAGCATTTCTTTCAATTATTCTTAATAACAAAAAATAGTTTTCTCCTGGCGCATTTTGAAGCCCCTACGGGCATTCAGGTTCGTTCCTATCGGAAATAATCTGTTCGTTCTAAGTAACGTATTGTCGCCATTCCTTTTTACGGATTGGGGGGAGAAACCTTTCCTGAAGATCTTATGTTACAACCGATCAAAGTCAGTCATAACTTATAACAACTAACGCCTGTTAAAAGTTTTACAGCGGACTCACGCTACTCATCGTCCCCCCTGGCGTGTATTAGACGAATGATGTCCAGGCAACGAGGCAGAGTGACTCACCCGTGGCGAAGATGTCGTCTCCCTTGTTGACGGCCACCGCGTTGACGACGCCCCGGTGGTTCTCGAGTCTCTGCACCAGCTGACCCGTGTCCAGACGGGCCACGACCACCACTCCGATCTCGGAGCCGCTCAGGACAAAGTCCTCCGAGTGCGTGGTGGCCACGCACAGGACACCTGCCACGTGGTGACTGCACGGAGGAAATAGGAAGGCGTGCGTTGATCACGATCTCGTTTCGTGGGATCGATTACAGGTTACGCTGGTGTCCCGGGAGAACCACCAGAACACACGGAGCGTGTTTTTTTTCTGACTGGAAGGTCAAACGCACTATCAGCCAAACACACTTTGAACAGTTCCATTTTATTGTCGCAGTTGATGAACGTTTGGCGCGTTTCCGACGTGTAGCGCAAGAACGCACTCACCCAGCATAAACATTATTCATACACGGCCGTGAGTCGGGCAATATACTAGTTGGTTGGATTTAGGTCGACCCTACACGTGGTATACGACAACTATCCGGATCATGGTTGAAAAAACCCTGAGACTGCGGGTAAACGACACAACACTAAAAAGTCTAGACATTTTAGTGTTGTGTCGTTTACCCGCAGTCTCGGTCTTTTCAACCATGTGCAATGTACACCAGCTCATTTGCGCCCCTACATTTTGTTCATTAATCCGAATCACTTTCGAATTTTAAGGCAAGAACACTGTCGTCGGTTGTTCGATTTGTCACTGAGAAATGTCATTTCCCTTCGTTTCCTGTTGCGATCTCAAGCTTATCGCAAAGAAAAAAAAGGGCAGAAGTTAATATATTCAATAAATGATAAACATGTACACTATGTTCAAACATAGTCGTGCCTCATTTAAGTTTACCTGAGCCTCCGCTGCAAGGTTCCTAGAACAGGATCCCATATGAGGACGTCGGTGTCTTCGGAGCCGCTGACTAGGTGCCTTCCGGACGCGGACATGTGTAGGCACGTGATGGTTGCTTTGTGACCTGAAAGAAAATCGGGACGAATAGGCTTACACTATTTGAGAAGAAAGCGTGAACACAGACGACACTGCAAACATGCCGGCACTGAAGGCGTCAGTATCAACGCAGAAATGAGTGGAGGAAGTCTATCGTTCTGAAGGAGGGCTACCCTCACACGTTCGCTCACATCGAGGCAGGATTACAGTTTTTACGTTGATGTCAGTGACAGTAGCGATTTGAAGTATCTTGATTTTGAATGGATAAGCCGCCCACCAGCTCCGCGTTAAGGTTCGAGCCTACGTGTGGCCGGTTCAAGACGTAGACAGAGCTCCCGGACATCGGCCGAATGCTTAGTGCTCACAACCTAAACCAGGTGCTTTCTGACCTTCGATTTATATAGCTGTTATGTTATTGTATCAACAGCTAAAATGTTACAGCATCAGACGCAGGTAGAATTCTTGCAATGGCGTCCCAGTGAAATTTTGGAGAATCACTAATAAGTAGCGGTGGATGTGTAAAATAAGCGTCAATGAGTACGAGGGCTGCATTCTTGTGCCGAAAGAGCTAGAGACAAAGGACAGAGAAAGAGGAATAATTGAACTCCGTGTTGTGTTGCCCTTCTATGCACGTCTTTTCTCTCCGTGTTTTTTCTTGTTTTCAGTACGGATATCAATCCCTCTGTTTTTTTTTTTAATGCAGATACGTTTTATTAGGAGCCACAGAACGCCAGACCTAGAATAATTCCATTTAAGCCAGTTTACATTAAAAAAATAGAAACAGGGTGCTGTTTTGAGATTCGCAGCTCACACCGCACTTGGGTCAATGAGAAAGCGAACCAGGGTGCCCTGTAGCTCAGCCTTGGGGAATGCCGCTCCCGTTCTGTGTTTGTACAGCTTGAACTCCCCCGTGGTTCTGAATAATATACAGCACCGTACTGCATTACACTCTTTTCCTCCCCCTGTAGAAGATATCGCATTTACACCAATCTATAATGACATCTTTGTGACCACTGCCTATGCGTCTACTTTCCCACACAGCGGGCAGAGAACCAATGACTGCTAATTACACAAACAGACCAGGTAATGTCTGTCCATACCGTCTGAATATATATACGCACAGTAAATGTCATCTGCTGACACACTGAGCCCGATGTTTCCATGCCGTCATCCCAGAGCCAATTTCTTCTGTGCGCTCCAACCTTATCGTTGGATCGTCAACCAACTCTTTTTTATAGCGAATAGACTTAATTGGTTATTTTTTTTATTCGAAGGGAGGTGGGCGTAGGGGCTAGACGTGCGGCTTTTGTTCATCAGAAGACAGATCTAAATCCTGGTACCCCACTCCCTCAAAAATGCCTGCTCGGTTCCGTTCTACAATGCACTCAGTGTAACAGTCATTGGCCTTCTTTCCATCAGTGTAAGCACCAAGACAAAACAGATTGAAAGACCGATACCCCGCGTCAACGGTCATGCATCTCTCAGTGGAAGGAGGATGGGTACATTTTTTGATGCCGGATGACCAAAGGTACGCTTGCGCTTCTAGATTTTGGTCTATTCCACGTTAACGTGAGTAGAACTATACTACATAACCTCTATTAATCGACTCCAACTGAGTTCACAGCCTCGGGAGGGTTTCTCTTTTTAGGTCAGTTCGAAATCTTACTATATATTATCCAGTCCTACTCATTTATTAAGCGAAGAGCTGTTGGTTGTCATTGCAGTTATCTGGTTTTAAACTATTCGTTGTCGTTCTATCTTATTTGGTTGCATTTTTAAGTTCTCAAACACAAACAAAAGAATCCAATACCCCGAGAGTACGCGCAAACAGAAAAAAAAATTAAGCTGGGTTTAAAATTCGTAATTTGTGTAGGTTACATTATTTTTTTAAGTGTGTGTATGTGGGAAGGGGGGGGGGTAATTGTCCTACATGCGGGACGAGATATTAGACGTAAACATAGTACAGATTATTATTACTATTGCTGAATCTTGTGAGTTGTAGTTATAACACGGAAGTTCAGATTAAATTCTAAAGGTAGAGCCAACGACTAACTTATTATAAATAGGCATTTCAGGATTGGATTAAGACATATAAAGTGGATGCAAATATTATTTACGCGAAGGTAAGCAAGATATACCGTTGAAAACAAAAACAAAACTTTATTTTGCTTTTGCAAAAATTTGTTCATGATGAAAAAAAAAAAAACGAAACCAAGTTTTTACGGAAACTTTGATTTGAGCTAGTATTTCAGATAGTCCATTTTTTCTCAATAAAATGCCTTTATATAAAAAAACACAAATACAGTGGAAGCTGCCAGACGCCGCATGACCGAGATGAACATATACAGTATAATACGAATAGCGAGGAGGAGGGCGAGATTTATATATAAAAACGCCTCCTACAATTCTGCAGGCACCAAAAAGAAAAAAAAACAACTGTATTTGTGTTTTTGACAAAGCAATGTCTGACCCCAAGATGCAGGGTAGCATTCCATTTCTACCAAACCTCCCGTTTTTTTTTTTCTTTTACCCTGGATTTTGAAAGTAATATCATTCCCGAGAGAAATAAACAACAAGAATAACAAAAATAAGATTGGATACGTCGAGAGCGCACAGAGACCACTACACCGATAGGAAAATTCAAAGGAAATTTTGTTGGCACAGCAACTTTCGCCAGAGTTTCTAGGGGAAGGATAAAGAAAACACTTATCCAGATGGCGCCGCCTGCATCGAGCGCGCAACGCTTTCGAAGGGCTCAGGCAAGGGGCTCGTGGACAAGCGCTCAAGAGCTTTCAGGAACGTCTGTTGTTGACCATCTACTACGACGTTTACTTGTTTTGTATTGCATTTCGTATATGTGACAGCAGCGACTTGCGCAACTGACGGGCGCCAATGCCTCTGAGACTTCGACATTGTTTGCGTTTTAATCAAACAGTAAAGCTTTTCCGAAAGTAGAATCTCAAGTCCACAGAGATCATTTTCGTAGCTTGCCGCCTGTTTCCTCAGAGAAAGCATCTCGAAAGCTTCTCGTAGCGGCTTTTTGACACTATGTGTGAGTGTTTGAAAGAGCGGTGGACAAAAACAACAGTAGTGGCCTTCTTCTCGTGTCGCAACACGTGCTCACCTGAAAGTTGCCTCACCAGCTTCTTGGAGGTCACGTGGTACATGGAGATGACCCGGTTGTCGGCTTCTGTCGTGCAGAAGACGTGCTGGCTGTTGGGCACGGCCACCAGGTGCTTTAGAGGACTCGGGAGACTCATGGAAGTGACTTGAGGGGGCAGAGTTAGGCTTAGCCACGACGTGAGTGGAACAAGCAGCGGCGTCTTCGCCTGGTTGCACCAAGAGTTGGCTTGACTCACTAGGTCCTCCAGCACCTTAGAATTACCGTCTGAAATATAGCCGTGCAAAGAGTTCTTTTTGACCCAGTGTTTTTAGCACGTACGAAAGAGGAATCTTGATCGGATTCCCTTCGGGTAGTTCCGTAGCACAATTAACAATGCAGGACACATTTCACGTAATATAAGGCGCTTCTTAAAACTTTCAAGCGTTAACAATGATGCCGGAAATGACTGCGTGTATAGTGTCACTAATTTGGACTCTTCAAGAAGTTCAGTCGAATCCACGAAGATTGTGTCTAGCCGTGTACGCGAAGCGCAAATCGCACTCCACGTCAACTGCTTGCGCGCTATTGAAGACCTCAGAAAACCGTGGAAAACAAAATGCATAAAAAAAAGAGTGCAAGTTGCGGGCTTACACTTAGTGTTAGCACGTAGTTTTCAGCGTATAAGCACGAAGACGGCATATGACTGGCGCTCTGCGAGCACTGCACAGAGGTAAAACAGACGTCCTTTAAAAGAGAGCTGAACGTATGTTCGTTTTTGGCGTTGAATTCTTCTGCTCGTGTTCCGTAATATCTAAAATCAAATAACGCAAATTAAACTTCCGAGTTACGCACATGAGACACCAAACGATTTACACGAGCTGTTCAAACAGACGCAGCGTATCTAGTAAATTCAACGCTTGCTACGTAAGTGTTTATTTGGACGTAGCGGTCTGTCCTTCTTCCGTATATAGTATTTCTATAGAGTGTACAATTTATCCAGTAACGAAACAATAGTGAAAGAATTGGTTGAAACTGTAGGTTCGCCAAATGAGACCAATTTGGAGGTTGCACTTACCTGCATAGGGTCTTAACCAGTTCAGGATCTCCGTTGCAAGTTGTTGCGGGTCTTGACTAAGGACGTCGACGGATTGTTTGGTCATATTGTACAGAAGCTCGATCTCCCAGTCTAGTAACTAAAAGGAAAGTGACGACCAAAAGTGCAGGGTTGATTTATTAATGTTTACCAATTGATCGTTGATTTCAAATTGAATTAACAATTTATTAATGTGAGCAATGTCTCCTTATGCAAAGCTCAAAAAGAAGATAAAAAAGTTTAAAAATCCGGGGATGAACCATCGTAACTCCGTGAAGTTAACGCTTTAAAGCTTTGGAACAACTCACCTGTGCACGTACGATCTCAAGGACGCTCCTGACGTAACTTATTGAAGCCCCCTAACCGCAGAAAGTAAAAACTCAAAGTTGCACACTGCGTCTTGATTGAGCCGTTTCACGTCGCCTGGAAAGAGCAAGTCATGATAACAAATTGAGTGTTCTGGACAGCCAAGAGGGCAATGTGCGTTCTATCAACTGCGTTCTTTATACATGCTAGAGTCAAAAACATCTGTGGCCCCTTCGTCGTAGCGCCTTCTACGTCGGAACGGTTCGGGATTAGCTCTAAACATTTTTTTTGTCAGCCTTTTTTCTCGCAGTGAGCGGAGGGTGGCGTAAGCTAAATATGTTTCTTCCCCCGTTGTTGAAAGTTAACAACAACAAACACAACACACACACACACACACACACAGACACACACACACACATACGCACACACACACACACACACGCACACACACGCACACGCACACACACACACACACGCACACACACACACACACACACACACACGCACGCACGCACGCACGCACGCACACACGCACGCACGCACGCACACGCACACACACACACACAAACAAAATGGTCAAGAATAGAAGTACCAAATTTGTTTCCACCCGGTATTGCGAATATAAATCAATGCTGAAATTTGACAGACTTCCCAATGGTAATAAATTAAATGTGTTGTTTTGACTTGTGACTGTGGGGTGTAGTAGAAACTAACTTTTAATAGATATCCCGA
The DNA here is from genome assembly GCA_037355805.1 of Ixodes ricinus. Lineage (NCBI taxonomy): Eukaryota > Metazoa > Arthropoda > Arachnida > Ixodida > Ixodidae > Ixodes > Ixodes ricinus. The sequence goes on along the minus strand of JAZHYW010040668.1, from coordinate 19,868 downwards.
CCAGTAGTTTGTTTTAGACAGTGTCCACTATGTAATTGCGCACATAATGTACATTGCAGTGTTGCAAAACTTTTGCTGTTTGTATATATTTGTTTTCACTTCTGCACTCCTGTAACTGCCCCAGAAAGGGGCTAACAGTATGTAAAAACAAAGAAATAAAATCATAAAAAATAAAGCATTTTGCCACTCCTAGTATCTAAAGATAATCCGCGTCTAAGTACGGTAGCCAGTTTTGTGTAGTCTGCGAAATGGGCTGATACAAGAGTAGAAGACAAAACGGTCTACTACGGTTCCGCCATCATAGCTTAGAATACTAGTCAAGGCGGGTAACGTAGCAAGGCGCTAAGCGACGCGACCAGGTGCTCTATCGGCCGTTTCGCACATTTCCACACACGACAGTGAGAGCACACAACATTAAATGCGCAGAAAACAAGAAGGAAAGAGTGACGTACCACTTTGAAACAAGTGATTCCAGAGCTCGTCCACTTCTCGTAAGAGATCTGACCAATCTTCTTTCCGCTTAGATTTGTTGGAATCGTCGAAGGCGGGACCCTTTAAGAAAGACACAGTGCGGTCATCACGAGCTTCTTGTCGCCCGTGTGCACAATATGGGAAGCTTAAAGGATATTAATGGTTCCGCTCTGGTCCTCTACCAAGCGAGGTTGGGGCTGATCTGAGAAACAAACACCACACTTTGTGTTTTGCTATCGTTCTCCTGAGAGTTTTAGGCGTTGTGTCAAGTGACAGCCGAGAGACTTTCGATGGTACTAAATAAATAAATAATTGTTATTTTTATGTGACAAAAAGCAAAAATAAAAGCGAAGCGGCTGGAAATAAAATATTAGCAAGGACGTCAAAATACCTCGCAATACCTCTCCTACAAATATGTTTTGTTTGAAAAAAAGAAATGGTCTTCAGCGTGAAATTTATTACCCATGCCCTTGAACACAGATCAGCGTAATTTCAGCAATGCGAGAACATCTCCTTCCTGATAGTGCCAAGAATTGTTGACAATAAAGCGACACGTGTGGAACTGGGCTCGATACGCTGTTATTCTACGTGTTAAAACTTACTACACATTCTGATTTGATTTTTAAAGCGTATCGAGAACGAAGGATTTTTTGCGGAGATTTATCTTGAAGTGTTCGTCCCAAACAATGTAGTACGCTCGCGATCGCAGCTGAACGCTCCAGAAATCAAAGCGCTTTTTCTTAACCGTGCCTTTTGTATCAAGCTACGCTACAAAAATGTCTGTGCAAGTTTGGTATATTTAAACCCTCATTTGCAAACCTATCGCGCAATAATGTTGTTTCAGAAGATATACGTGACCGTTTATTAAACAGCAAAATCAAGCAGAATTTATATATCTCTTTTCTTTCATTTTCGGACTATTCATGGAGGGATTACAGACCGACGCCTGTGCCGTAGCCAGGAATCTTAATCGGGTGTGGTTTACTTTTCAGGTAAGGTTTTTACTTTCTCTTTAAAATATACTTTCGTTAAAAGATACAAGTGAAAGAATGTTTTCCACTCCCTGGAAAACTGAGCGACTCAGAGCTTGCGACAAATTCATCATCAAAGATGAGCCGTTCTTTGGAAGGTGCGGCGAAAGGAGTGGCATTCTGAAAGACAAATGTTATAAACCGAGTCCTGTTTCTGTGTGAACCAGGACCCTTACTGACACACGCAAGATGTTCACGTCTATGTTTTGATAGTGTGCACAAAGAGAGCTAGCCAAAGCATATAAGGGGGCGGGGGGGGGCAGACTTCGCAAATCCCACACTGCCCCTAGCTACTCCGCTGATCGACGCTATTTTTGCTACTTCCTTAGAACAAGGAATACATTATTAGAATGGTTTCACAACATCAACTTGTTGTATTTCGCTAAATCCAGTGCGCTTACTTAGCCTTCTACCTTTTTGACAAGCACGATGTTGTCATTACGACGTTTTCTTCTACTCACTTATAGTGTCTTTAACATTCGTCTTTGCCTTATGTGTTTTTCCGCAACGCGACACCAATCTAAAGAAGCCTAAAAATATGAAGCAAACATACAAATATTCTTTCATTACATTTTAATAAAAGCATAAAGAAATGAACGCAAAAGAGACGGGAAAGGTCAAGACAGACCGTTTTAGTTTCTGAATGTATGTTTGCAGAGCTGTCGCCATTAGTCGATCAGGAACCACGAAGAGTAAACGAACAATCGGAAGTCGGTAAACTTGCACGTTGAATTTTCCATCCAATCTCGGTGTTTGTTCTGGCGTTCAAGTACGATAATAGAGTGGTCATCGCGCGGTTTGAGCGTTCCACTGAAAACGACGTTCGATCCAGGGCTAGCTGAAACAATCTATTTTAAGCGCACGTTTGTTCTTGACGGATATCTTGGAAGCGCTCGGGGGTAATTAGAGAAATTAATTAGGGAACATCGCGAGGTTCTTTGATGGCGGAAAAGCTGTCCGCGGAGCTTCAGACCCCATTCGAGCTCGAAACGCGCGCTGGCCAGTGCAGTTAATACGGAAATAATTTATGATGTCAAAATAAAATAAACGAACACCCGTTTCTATTTGTGTTCTATTCGAAGGCGCTCACAACGACGCAAAATATAGTTGACTCCATTCTACTTTTGCAGGATTGAAGTGAGATCGCGTTAAAGCGTAAAAAAAGATTCTCGAGCTTGGGGACTCTTTATAATTACAGATAACGCGAGATCGATACGTGATAAATATCGTTACGAGTGTGGCGATGGCTTCCCACTGGCAGCGACGCGAGGCAGAACGAAATTGTGTCGAAAGGGGAAAAGGCGGAAAAAAGGACGGATGTATACAAATAAATCTCCCCATCAAGGTATTATTAAGTTTGCTTTAAGATTCCTATTTTAAACGGCAAATCTTAGTGAAGGTTCATTAGTTCCTACCGAAGCGATAACAGTTTCATTATTACATAAAAGATTTTTTTTTAATGTCTGGGTGAGAAGTGCATTTATGACTAACAATGGTGGAGTACTTTCCAAATGACGTTTCAATAAATTTTGTGAAACCGTCTTATAAGAAACAATTCCTACTTCTAATTCGTCTCGTGAACGTATTAGGCCGAAGGCATTTTAAATTCGGAGGGCGCTTAACACACATCAGCGCAATTTATCGGCATAAAAAAAACAAAAAAAACCTTCTTGACATTATTGCAAACTTTTCTACGGCCTAGGATCACAACAATTGATGAGACATAAAAGCGGGGCATAGTTTCGGAATGAGTTTCAAACACTCGAGAACTGAGGGGCTCTGAGTCGCGCACCTTGACGCGCTCCAACTCGACAAAGCAGAAGCGGTTTTAAAGTTGACACCAACAGCCTCCAAGCCTACCTTCTCGTCCTTCTGCATCAAGAAGCCCAGATGAAAGGCGTTCGCCAGGTCTGTGTGACAGGCGACCGCATCCTCGGGTTCGGCCAGGTACCGTTTGCGGACGCAAGCACCGATGCAGCGATGGCTCCACTGCAAGTACGACCGGCAGTCCACGTACGACTCCCTCAACAGCACACCTGGAAATTCGAAACGGCAACGGGGGAAAAAGAAGAAAAAAAATGAGACCAGCCCAGAAGTTGTAAAAACAGCGTATTTCAAACGTTTCGAGCAGCGTCGTGGGAAACACGAGCGAGAGAGTTCAAAAGCGCCATCCTTCAAATGGTCGTGAGAACAAAGCCTTTTGCGAAGCTACGGAATAACGCACCTGAGAAAAAAAGGGTTTTTTATGATAAAATATTAATTAACTCACCTTTAAAAAAACCGCAAGACTGAAGGAGGGTGGGGACATTGCACACAGAGTTTCACACACAGCTAAGTTTTATTTGCCAGTCACACCTTGAATAGCTTTCCTTCCTCCTCGCTACCTGCCTTCCAGATAGAAAGGAGCCCAACGATCAATCTCCACACATTCCGCCACTTGACACAGACGTGATAAGCCTACGCTCCCAAACGCAGAAGCAAAGCTGACGCCTGCCGACTGCCAATGCCGCTCACAACCCACCCTCCAACCCATCTCCTTTTCAGTCAAAATTCCGCCGAGACAACGTTCACAATTCTCCAAAAAGAAAAAGGGTTTGGGGGACGCAGCATTATCACATCTATGAGTGGAGTGGCGGGATATACGGCGGGATATGTGGAGATTGATAGTTGGGCTCCCGTTTGGCTGGAGGTAGGAGTGTGAACAAGTGGCGAGGAGGGAACGCTATTTCACGTGTGGCTGGCAAATAAACCGTAGCTGCGTTTCAGACTCTGCGTGTGGTGTCTCCTTTTTTTTCTGTTTGGCTCAGTGTCGAGGTTTTTCAAAGGTGTGTCACGCGAACAACGGTTTTGAGAGCGTGTAGTTATGGGCGAACGTATAGTTAAAACATAATAGTGGGAAATGATTTATTCTATATAGACTATAGTTCGGACGCAGTCAATAAATGAGTGTCTGGAACGCGCCTGCGTGCTCCAAGGGTCTCTTGATCTCATGCTCCGCTGTCCACATTGCACCCCTCTGGAACAATTAAACTCCCAAAGTAGGATTTGGGGAGCGTGGCGCAAGAACTTTCAGTTGCTACACACAAACGTCAAACCTTCATTAAGTTACGTAATACGTTACTGAAATACCGCGTGGGCAACGACTGCTGCGTTGAACCTTGTGTAACACCCTTTGAAATGTTTCACACAAGAGAGAGGTAATTGAGCCTAGGAACTCTGCGCTTCGCGGAATCCAGTTTTGGGTGAATGTCGTAAAACTTGACGCCCGTTGTGCGCTCGCTCGCTCTCAACACTATGTGAGTAAGGCGATAAGGAGTTTGCACACAGACCGCATGAAATGCGTAAGCGTGGAGGGACCGTTTTAGACAGAACTCGCGTTCAGGATGGCGTCGTTCACGGACCGTGTGCACTAATTTGTGGGCAGCAAAACAAGACTGCATTCATGAGGTTTAGTCAGTGGGGATTTGAAGCGACAACTACGCTCGAAGATTAATCTCCACTTTGAATAAAATGACGCCATTTGGCAACCGATACGGGAAGCGGAGAGTTGGTGGTATATTGCCTCCAGTGGCATTAGTTTACGCAGTCCGGCGGGAAAACCTCAAAACAAAAGAGTGGGTATTAGAAAGGACGTGGAGTTGCGCATACTGGAAAAGCGAGCTTGGTAATGCGGCTTTAACACCGTGATTTCCCTGGCCTAATTGTTGCGCTACGTTCAGAAGAGGAAGATTAGGGCTCCGACGAGGAACTGATAGCCCTTATGGGACGGAGAAGGCATATATAGTCTCCGATGCCGAAAGGCAATATTCAATCAAACAGTGAACACGCCAAGTGCACGATTGGGGAGTGATACCGAAAGCACAGTTATGAACTATAATACGAATAGTGTTCGAGGTAATACTGGGCGCGTTAAGTCCCTGCTCCGGAGCGTGAGAGTTTGGCGCTCCGTTCACTAAACAGACAGGAGCGTCGCCGGAAATCGACACTCGAGCGCGCTCTTCGTGCACCGAGTTCCTCTCGAAGCGCTAGTGACCTCTTCGCGCTCCGTGACGTCACGTACGTTCACAAACAAGATGTGGCTGCGCCGATTGAAACGTTGTCAAGTCGAAGAGTGAAATCGGGCCGCTGCCCTTTTTAGTTGAATACTGCCGAATTCTGCAGGTAGCATTTTGATTTGAAAGCCAAGAGAGCAATTAGAGTTCCGGAAAAGGCCTGTTCGTATACATCTAGCCTGAAAACGAATTCATCTATCGAACGATAGCTAGCCGACAGAACAGCAACGAAAATGTTTTCTGAGATGAGAAGACAGTCGAACCGCTGCCCTTTTAAGAATGCGTATCCCAGCAAATAAAGATATTTTGATTGGAAAGTCGAAACATCATGCAGTTAGCGTTGTGTAAAATGTTTGTTCATGCATCTCGCCTGAAAGCGAATTGACGTGCTATCTATTGAACGGTGGTGTGCCGGTGTATATAGCACATTGACGGGTTCCGTCTCGCACTGCAAGATTGAAACAAGAAACATCTGACAAGTTTGACAGTTTCCTGCGTCGACAAGCCGACTCAAGAATGTTGTTTTTCCTTTGAATCTGAACAGGATGCATGGTCAACAAATCGATCGCTCAAGGTAACTTTCGGCATATGTTCTCGAAGCGAGCCTTCAGACCTTTAAAGAATATTAAAATATTCGCGGAAAATGCCTAACACCACCATCTTTTTTTTATTATTATTATTTTTTATTTTACACTATGACGCTCTACACGGGTCTTAGTAAATTTATTCTCGAAATAATTTCGGTTTCTGCCACCCATATCCACGAGATGCCGGGTCCGTCATAACCGTGCGGTTGGAAGGAGCTCGTGTGGCTCCCCGATAGTTTCGGTGTATAGCCCTCCTGGACGCCATGCTCCGTTTAGCTGCTGCGCTCGGAGTATGAAACATCGGAGCGTCGGAGGGGAGTAAAGGAGCGCGTACTTAACGCGTCCACTGTCAGCTGAACTCAGAGTTACGTAAAAAACGCGCGGAGTGTGTTAGTCTTTATAATCTGTAATCACCTGTCATGTGAGCAAAATATTAACCATCCTGAGGGTTAATTGTAAGGCCAATATTGTTTAGGTTATAAGGAGTATGTGTAGTTAACTAAAACACCTTTTTAAATGGGTTGAGTTTCACCCAGGCTCAGTATTTAACCATGTAAAGTCTGGGGCCCTAAACTCGTCAAACACAAAGTTGGAGCCGAAAGTTTGCGGAGCGTGCCGATTGGACACCGGCGACAAATGCGCCAAGTCATCGTCGTGATAGTCCAATCGGCGCGTTCCGTGAATTTCGGCCCCAACTTTGTGTTTGACGAGTTTAGAGCCCATGGACTCGTAAGTTGACTAGTCAAACCAAACGTGCGTATTTACTTCTTTATGTTGGTTTAAGGGGTCATGTTGCAATTGCAGTATTGGCGGCAGTCACGATTACAGGTTAAACCAATATAAACTCTTTTCGAAATGCCAACCAGCTTCGAGAGGCTCATCGATCAGTTTTCGCGTTTATGTTGCCCCTTCTCGGAACGGGACGCAGAAAGAGTGCCGCCCACAATGACGCACATACTCGTAAGTGCCACGCGGCCGTTTCGCGCCCACCACCTAATCATTATCTCGGCGGCGTGTCCTTGACTGATATGCGCCGACGTCGCGCTGCCGCGATAGCGATGAAGCAGCCGAAATGAAACGAGTACGTATCTCTTTTGCGCAAAATTATGGACCGTTCAGTATTGACGGCAGTCACGATAGCAGGTTAAACCAATATAAACTCTTTTCGAAATGTCAACCAGCTTTGAGATACTCATCGATCAGTTTTCGCGTTTATGTTGCCTCTTCTCGGAACGGGACGCAGAAAGAGTGCCACCCACAATGATGCAGATGCTCGTAAGTGTCACGCAGCCGTTTCGCGCCCGCCACCTAATGCTTATCTCGGCGGCGAGTCCTTGACTGATATGCACCGACGTCGCGCTGCCGTTATTGCGATGAAGCAGCCGAAATGAAAGAAGTACGTATCTCTTTTGCGCATAATTATGGACCGGAATTCTGACGATTTTTCTCCGTCCAGTTTCAAAATCATTTTACAAAACCCTGATAACAGTTTTTTTGGCATTTCATGGACTGATAAAACTGGCACAGATTCTAATTGTAAATGTCGTCCGTCCATGCTGCAATTGCAGCATGACCCATAATACCAATCAATTTTCATTTTTTTTAGTTAACTAGCCAGCTTACCATGACAGTTATTCATCCCACTAGCCTGATAAGTACATGGAGAAAACTGGACCCGCGTAAACCTTGACATATTAAAGAAAACTATGGGTTGCAATTAAAATAAAGAACCTCGTATACTAATGGCACGTTAAACATCTCGGTTTCTTTTTGAGCTAGCTAATAAAAAACGCCCACGATCCAAAGGTTTTCCAATTTGAACATAAAAATCGCAACTTAAAAGAAACTGAAAAATCGAAGCCGAAGACGTCACGGCGAGGTACAGCGACTGCCTTGGTGCTTTCACACTTTTTATCCTGAAGTTTCTTGAACATAAACGCCAATCGTATAGCTTGGATTTTTATCCTATCGAAGTCATTTCAGCGTATCGCTCAACAGGTCTTTGACTAGCATCGAAGGTTGCAAAATACAACATTAAGAAGGAATTAAGGAATTACCACAAGGAAGAAGAATAAACAGGCCACTATAACAATCGCGAGCTGAAGTCGGATTCTTCAACAGCTGCAAGCAGATCAGCCCAGTAGAAAGTGCGCCCCTGGGAGAGAAAATATTTGCCCAAGAGCAGCAAAATCGCACGTTACGCTCGTTATAGGGTAATTGTTTTCGCGCTGTATTTAAGGCGAGGACGGGTAACAATGATGTGGATATAGAGTGGGAGAATGAGCGAGGCTCATGATGAGAGGTCGCTTGGGTCTCTGCCATTGATTAGAAGCTGAGGCGCTCCGAGACATCGCGCTCCGAGTTTCGTCTCAGCGGTTAGAGTTTCAATTAGGCCGCCGGTCGATGGAGTACACAGTGGATCGGGGAAGTTTTCGGTTCTCATTAACCCCATCAAACGACAATTTGTCTGATTGCAAACGAAGTACATAAACGTTCCACGAAATTGAACCGATAACTTGTTACGAACGAAAATAGAAATGAAAGGAGGGCAGTTTCAATTTGCGCACTGCATGAACGTGTGGTTCTTTGCTTAGTAATTGGGGCCCGCAGACATGTACCAATTACTGAAAAAAGGTAGTTAAGTTAAGTTACTGAGTATCGACGCCAAAAGTAATTGGAGCAGAGTATAAATTACGCATTTGTAATAGTAATTGAGTAAACTACTAACCACTGTAAAAATTAGCGAGTTACTTCGAAGTTACTTTCGAAGTTACTTTTTTATATTTTTGTCGTAGCAAAATGAACAGCAGTTTTGATCCGTGAAAAATCCTGCGAACCTAAAATAGATGCAGTCACTTTATGGCTTGCGTTTTCACCAAAATAGTTTATTCGCTCGCAGAAGCAATTGACTTTCAAAGTACTTGATCGAAGAGTTTTCCCCTTTTCCTCCCAAAGACGTCCCGAGCCAAACTAAAAAGACGTTCCACCGACGCGCTGGATGGAACGGCAGCGTTCAATTTCAGTAGCAGGCTGTGCAAGGTCGGGTAAGGGCGTGTCAGCAGTTTAGGTGTCCATGACGAAACATGTGAGGTTTGCCTCGGCTAGAGGGTCTTTTATAACAAACTCTCCTTCTTTTTTTTATTTTCTTCGGCCAGTTGAGATTATTATGACTGGCCCCTCTTTATTCCCACGACGTTCGGAGAGTACGCTGAGCGATTGCACCTGACCGTCAAGGGTTCAAGTCTCGCGCCACGACGATGAGATACATCCGGACGACTGCGCATCTAGTTACAATGCTAATGCTACGCTGCTGAAAAAAAAGTTTTGGTTTAGCAGACGAGACACGAAGTATACTTTTTAGTGAAAAACCCGAGACTGAGGTAAAGACAGACGACGACAAGGAAGAAAGGAGAACACCAGCTAGACATGTACAATTTACTCAAAAAAGGTAGTTGAGTTAAGGTTACTGAGTATGGACGCTCAAAGTAATTGAGTAAAGTAGAAATTACGTATTTGTAATAGTAATTGAGTAAACTACTAACTACTGTCAAAAAGTAGCGAGTTACTTTTGAAGTTACTTTCGAAGTTACTTTTTTATATTTTTGTGGTAGCAAAATGAACAGCAGTTTTGATCCGTGGAAAGCCCTGTGAGCCTAAAATAAATGGAGTCATTTTATGGCTTGCGTTTTCTCTAAAATAGTTTATTCGCTCGCAGAAGCAAATGACTTTCAAGGTTTTATCGGAGAGATTTCCCATTTTACTCCTAAAGACGTCTCAGCCAAGCTAAAAAGACGTTCCACCGACGCGCTGGATGGAACGGCAGCGTTAATTTGAGAAACAGGCTGTGCAGGTTCGGGTAAGCGAGTGTCGGCATCTTCTATCTCCATGGCGAAACATGTGAGGACGAAACATGCGCGCCATGGCTAGAGGGTATTTTTAACAAACTCTCCTATTTTTTCTTCGGCAAGTTGAGTTCGTTATGACTAGCCGCTGAGCGAGTGCACCTGACCGTCAAGGGTTCAAGTCTCGCGCCACGACGATGAGATCATCCGGACGACTGCGCGTCTCGTTGCAATGCTAATGCTACGCTACTGAAAAAAAAAGTGTCTTGGTTTAGCAGACGAGGAAACGAAGTAAACTTCGCCGCTGACGCCGGGTCCAACAAAAAGATCTCCCAAGGGCGACCCGCATACCTCCGCCGCCAACTACGGTATCCTGACACACGCCTGACAAGTAAATCGTTTTCAACAAAGTGGAGGTCTCCCTGGCGTGGAAGGTCGGAAGGACGCGAAGTGAACTACGTGAACAAGCATCGTCGGTCGTACAGTTGCAGCTGGAAGCGGGAATGTGCTCCCATGAATGGATTATTCGTGTCTGCGTTTGTGCGCGTGGGAGTCCGGCTTTGCAAGGGAGATATATGCGCTGACGACGAGGCGACCATGGGAACAGGCGCCCAGCTGCGAGGTCATTCCTGTGGCGCCTCCCGTGGAACCTTCAAACCGCTTGAGACAGAACTCACTAAAGGCAGACAACATGAAACCAACAACAACCCTGAGAGTGTCCCCGTCTTTCACGGTTGCAGTTGGAGGCGCGGTGCCTGCGTGCATTACCGGATTAGGTCAACACCCAACCAAGGCTTGTTAATCTCCTCCTGCGTTCGTGAGCGCCGGTGTTATGTTTTGGCTGCTCGTCGCCACCTTGGCCCAAGGACGCCTGTGATAGCAGTTTCTACGGCTACCGAGTATAAGTGCGTGAGAACGGAATGTGAGGGGGCCCCTTGTTTGGGAATGCCACTTCATCTGCCGGCGTCTTATTTATTTCTGCGCTCAAACTTTTGTGATGAGCAAAATTAGCACTAGATTTCGAAAGTAGTTAGTAGTTTGAGTAGAAGTTACCTCAAAAATGTAGTTAAATTAAACTACTAATTACCCAAAGTAAAGTTGTAATTGAAAGTTACCAAGTTACTCGGAAAAGTAGTTAAACTAGCAGTAGTTTGAGTAGAGTAGTTGAACGACGTGCATGTACTAATTGCATCTGCTGCCACAAAAAAAGATATACCTTCTTAATGCGTGGCATTTTTTGCTTTCTCATCGATAGGCACTAACATGACGAGAAGGGCAGTAGGTTTTACAGCGAAGCTATCTATGTCTAGGTTCTGGCGGATCGTCGCTGGCGACAGACTGAGCGTAGACCAACCATTTTCCAAAGCAAGGATGTATGCCCCACTTTATATGCCTCTCCACCACCGCCGCCTCTTTCCCGAGTCGTGTATACTCCTCGCAACGCACGGCGTCTCTCTCCCCCCTGATAGTGCGCAATACCGCGCGCTCTTCGGCGGCCACCTTTGCGGCGCACTCGAGCCTGCGCCGTGATTGGAGTAGCCGCGCTATAATAAAACGTCTCTCTCCCCCCCTGACCTTGCGCGCTCTTCACGGGGTGGAAGGGCTGTAAATTTTTTCAGTTGTCTCTTCTCCACCGAAAGCTTTCTAGCTTCGATAACATATTTAGGTGTCTCGTGATCTTGGAGAGTGCATGCGCGGCCACAGCTCTAAAACCACACACAAACACACAAAAAAAGGCAAGGAGTTCGAGTGCTGCGGGTTGGGCATTTGGAGAGACGCCCAACCTCCCAGGCATGTTCATTCTTGCCATCTCGAGGGTGTGTTCGTCGTACATTTGTTACGCGGCGAACTTTTCGCCACCAAATTTGGCGGGAAATGTTCGCTAAATTTGGCGGATAATTTAGCGAAAATTTTCCCACTAGATTTAGGGGGAAATTGTCCCGCTAATAGTAGCGGGGAAATTTTTACACTAAATGTAGCCGAAAACTTTTCCCGCTAGATTCAGCGAAAATGTTCCCGCCAAATTTAGCGAGAAATTTAGCGAAAATCCCTCCGCTAAATTTAGCGGGGAATTTTCCCATATTGTATCGCGAGGTTCCGCCCGGTTGCATTATTCCCATAATGCAATGCGCGCGGTTACGCCGACGCCGCTCAACCCGGAAACGGGCGGCTAATAGCTGCGCTCTAAAAGTGGCAGAGACCAGAAAGCACTGCTGCACAACTCACCCAGCTCTCTCTTGAAGGACAGCCAGTTGACGGGCAAGAACTCCCTCTGAGATGCTTCGCACTCGGAGCACGACAACAACTCGACGATCTCTGGTTCACGCAGGCCGTAGCTCGTGCACGTCAGGTACGACGCGATCTTCTTCACGTGGCTGAAGCCGAACCGCTTCTCGCTCTTCTCGAGGGTCCGGTTCACGAAGGTGCCGATGTCTCCGGGCACGTGCATGTCGCCGTCTAGGGCTTCGTAGGACGACCAGCGCTTGGCTTGCTGGGAGAGCAGGGTCACGTAGAGAGGACACACGGATTGTCCGGCAAGGCGGTCCCGCACAACACCCCACTGGTCTTTCGTCAGGGTCCTCTTGTGGTCCTTGAATGAACGGGGAAGAACAGGCGTCATAAAAGAGATTTCTTTAACTAAACGAACAAGAATGATGGCCTACTTGAACAAGCCCGGGAACCAGCCAAATGCACCATTAGATATGGCAAACGTGATACATTTGGCTTTTCACTTAACGTTTTAGCGGCAATTTTCAATTTAGAACACAGATTCCATATCTCTCCTTTCTTACGTGCAAAGGGCCAATCTCACTCAGCACATCTAGTCACCCCTCGTCTCACCTTTTACATTTAGTTCCCCCTCCCCTTTCCCCTCCCTCCGGCTCGGATGACTTTAGTAAAAAAAAAAAAAAAACTGGGATGTATCCTCTTTTTATATAAATAAACAACGTTTTCATTCATATCATCATCGACTGCTTGCTTTCATTACAGCGAAAAACTATAACCGAGTACAAACTAAAGCTAAGGATGCAGTTTACCGAAGTCGTCTTTTATTTAATACTATAAATATGTTTAGGACGACAGATTAAACTTATCTGCTTGCCAAGAAACCAGAAAGTGGAACAGCTCAAACATTTTTGTTGTAGCGAAGTTGTTACTGGGAAGTGGAACTCGAGCCTTCATTATACAAGCTTCCTTTGAGAGAAAGATTCAGTCAAATTCTGTTTTCACGTGTGCATACTTTAGATACTGCCACAGCCATTTCCAACGTGCGAGCTGTCATTGAGCCGAACTTGCCTGAAAATAAAAGGCAGCTCCCGTAAAACAATAAACATGGGGATACCATGTCTTTTGGGGGCATATCAGCGTGCGCTCGACTAAGTTTAAGGAAAACCTTCTGCAGCAACTCCAGCGAAGCGCCAGAGTCCTTCTGACAACCAGGCCGGCAGTGTGTCGTCACCAAATGACAAAGGCGGGCTCTCATAGACCAGTTAAAAGTAGGTCATACCTTGAGGTTTGATTGAAGCATGCTCGCCGCCGCGGAGCCTTGCAAGGACGGAATGTGAACGTAGCTGTCGCTCGTTGATATGCGGCTCCTGAGCAGGCCGAGCACACCCTCGGCTTCCTCGGCCACGGAGCAGACGATGTGCACGTTGAGCGGCAGGTTCCACGGCAGCCAACCCAAGATGGCCGCCTGGTTGTTGGGCGGACACTTGAGTTGGTGCAAGTCGTCCAGGACGATGACCAGGTCGCTCGTCGTGGTCTCCACCAGCTTGAGCAGGTCTTGAAACCAGATGCTCAGCTTGCTCAGCTCGAAGCTGTGGTGCTTCGGGCTGATCTCGAAGCCGAACACCATGCTGATGTGGAGGCACAGGTTGCGCAGGATCTCGGCCGTGTACGCGCAGAAGGGGCTCTGGCCCACGCCACGGATGATGCGCACCACGTCGTTGCCCAGCCACTCGGGGCAGTACATGAGCACCTGGGCAGCGGAGGAAGAAAAACCAAAATAAACTGTTAGCAGTGGTGGAATTTTTTAAATCAACGAACTTGATGGGTTATGTTGAATAATTCTCAAGTTGTTGAGTAGGGAGCCTGAAATAAATTTTCTTCTGGTACAGAATGGTAGGCGACCTTTCGCAATAAGACAATGCTTCTTTAGTATTTTTTGAAGAAACTTAGAGCTATGTGTTTAAATTAAACGCCTCCAAGATATGAAAGTATAGATATGTTTCCTTACTGCTAAACTATAAGTAAAGATAAAAAAGATACACTCAGCCTCGTTATAAGGAATGAATAAAACCGATGCCAAACTTATTCAGTGACTGTGCACGGATATTCGTTGTGTTTATAAATATGTAATATTATTAAGTATAAACAATCTTGTCTGCACAAGTTAATGAACATTTCGAAACAAAAATAAATAGTGTTGCATTTCTTCTTACCTTTACTAGAGTTTGCATTTTAGTTTGTTTTGCACTTCCTTTACAAAATATGTTATCTCCCCCTCTATAATTCTGACCAATCTTTTCAACCAGCTACCCAGAAAATCAAAGTTTCAAGCCCCTGTGAAGACCACGTGTGACAACACTGAGCTTGTTTTAGACGTGGGCAGTTGACCGTCACCCTACCTGCGATAGAAGCGTGGACTTTCCGCAGCCTTCCCGACCGCAAACGATGATGGGCGTGTGTCTTGCCCGCTCTTCGTCCGCCAACATGAGGCGCTGGATCTGAAGCAGGGGCCCGTAGTCGCTGTCCAGGGACTGGGACACTCCCAGTGCGCCCAGAAGCTGTCTGCTGTTGCAGAGGTGCGTCTGGGACTCGCGGACCACTTCCTGAGCGAAGAAACGACACACCGGTCTAAGAAATAGGTGCATACCGCGCGACGCGGTTATATAGGGAAAGCGACGTCGTCGACTTTCGCGTAGTTTATCAATAAGTGAGCGGATGAAACGAGACTGGAGCCTTATCCCTACCTGTACCACCTTCCTGAAGGTGGGCGGGAGCTCGTCCCAGTCGGGCGTGTCCAGCTGGGAGGCGTCGTCCACCATCTGTTTCACGCTGGACAGCAGGCACTCGGCCAGTTTCTCCAGGTAGCCGCCGTGCTCGGGGAGCTCCGGGTCCAGGCCGCTCGCCTGCCACGGAACGCTGCCAGGGCGAGGAACGAGGGCACCACGAAAGAGGGTCACTGACAGCATACGAGACACAAGACGTGGCCTATACGGAGCGTAAGTTCGTCTGCTCCTGGCGCAGGTATTACACTGACGTCAGAACGACGAGTTCTGATTGGCTCTCACGGAGGGATAGTGGGTATAGGCCTCAATGCTAGCTGCCTTGAGGTCTACCCACTATCCTTTCTATCGGAGCCAATCAGAGCTCGACATTCTGACGTCACCACAACCCCTGCTCAAGAAGCAGACAAACATGGGCTCCGCGTTAGGCTCACGCTTCTCGATTCACTCTTCTGTGTTTTTTTGTGTTTTTTTTGGCTAATCCGGAAATTTCATTGGTTGCGGAGGCATAATATTACCTTTCGAGATTCGCCACGCTCTGAGTTTCTTAAATTGTCAGTGATTTTAGGTCACGAACGCGAGGGTAAAGTAGAGATTCTATTTTCTTGTCAAGCACTTATGCAGCTTGACTTTTTTTTCTTCTTCTTTTTCTTCCTCTAAACTTCAACTTGGGGACGGAGGAAATAGATTTAAAAAATTTCAACTAATGAGAAGCACTTGAATCTTGTTACCGAACAATGAACGTCGTTTGCGAGTAACCTTAATGAGGCTGTGGAGTTCTTAGCTGTTTTTTTTTGTTCTTGAGGCCGTTTTTTGGGTACTAATCGCTTGACTCAAAGTAAATGAGACATTTCGTCTGTTCCCCACAAAAAATACAAAGGAACAAATACTTTTTTCTTAGCAAACCAATGATCGAAAAATAAAAATCACAATATCTAAATAAAAAAAATGTAAAATTTCTTTTTGCACGTATTACAGGAAAGCAAACTTGCATCCACAACCCTCTTTCCGCGAATTTTTTTTAACCAGATCATATTTTTATTTTTTATTAACGTCACATCTTATCACAAAATGTTCTTGGTGTTTTTCTATATAGGCGCATATTGCAGTAAATTAAGTGAAATTTGTTCAGGGTAGATTTGTTTAGCTTAACAAGAGCTTATTTGCGTGGTATCTGACTGCTTTCCTCACCAAACATGAAGTTAGCAGAAACATAGCTAGGAATGGGAAATAATGTTTCCGGGTAACTTTTGAAGTACCACTGATGCACCTCTAAAAGGCTTTGTTACGTCTTTTAGTGAATCACAGCCGCTACCATGATGTAGTCTTATGAAGTTAATTTTTGAATCGATGCTGACATGCAGTCTATCTTACTCTCTTTTTTTCTACTTGCTATCATTTTTTAAATGCCAGGAAAGACAGGAAAATATTAAATATTAGGAGAAAGGAAAAAAAAGAAAACGGAGAGGTTAGCTTAAGTTATCAAAGGGAAATGATCTTAAACTATTGATACATTGCAACTTCGATACAAATAGCGAAAAAAAAAACTGGTAGAATAGGTGAAAAATGGTGCACGTCTGTTTCTTGAAATCTTCATATTTTATTTTGACTTAATACTTCTGTTTGTCGATAAAGTTCTCTTGGGTAGCTGCTCTAGTTAGTTATTGGGGGCTCGGCAGGAGAATACGACGAATTAAAAAAAAGAAGAGAGAGTAGACAAATAAAATAAAAGTAGAAAGAAAGAAGACGTGTCAGCCAGTTAAAATCCCGAGTATCTTACCAGTAATAGTGAACATTCTTCTTGTTCACGTTGAGGATGATGTCAGCGACCAAGTCGTCTGCGCTCAGCGACGTCTCTTCGTCCGTGCAACCTCCGTCTTGAGCAGACACGTCGACGTACGAAGACGCCGACGCATCGCTCATGTTGATGCCTTGGGTAAACAAACGGCAACAGCCATGGTAACCAGTTGGTGCTGACGCAGTTCAAAAATCTATCGAAGTTATTGTGAGATTACTTTCGTTTATTGCGTGCAGATGGACGAAGTACGCGACACTTCTGGAGTTGCCACTGAAGGAGCGCCTTGCCCGTACATTTAAACAGATACAAAAGAAGCTACGTGTATTGTTTCGCATGGCACTCGCTTTGACTTGATAATAAAGTCCGGCTTGACACTGATCATGAATTAAGGATGTAACAGTATTAATTCTTTGATGAAAACAATTACGGCGATCCGCATAATTTTTCAATTGTCGCATAACTTTCTGAATGCTATGCTGAGTAAGTCAACACACAAATACTTTTTCCAGTTCTCTGTGAGCGTGAATTCTATACAAATAAAATGCCTACGCGTTTATATAACTAAACTTGACATACAAGAGTGAACAAGAATGTGACACAAAAACGCGTAACGAACCTCTATCAGTTTTTACTGATGTGCTTTTTTCACACGAAAACCAATAGACGACACAATCACCACCAAAGCAAGCTCACCATCGAATTGCCTCACGACACAGATGATCCTATGCGGTGCGGTTTTCGACAGCCTGAGTGCTCGATCCAAGATGGTATGGACATCTGCAATGCAACGTGGCCCAGTCATTTTTCGGAGCTGTCGTCGATGGCGCCTTCTTCCGGTGCACCCGCGCGTGCTGTGCCAGCGTTGATGCGGCGCACACTTACTGGACATGCGGAAGTGCCGTTCGGTGTCGACGTCGATGAGTCCCTCGTCCAGGGCCACTCTGGCTCCGTAGCGTAGCACCTTGGCGACCTGCTCCTGCTCCTCGAGGATCCTGCGGGACGCCACGATGGCGTCTCCCGCAGCCAGGATGCATCCGTCGGGTTCAGCGGTCCTGGAAGAACGTCCCTTCAACTATATATGCGCAACGACAGCTGAACAAACGCCGGGCCTAGCTTATCATGTTCAAGTTTTTATCTATTTCCTGAACTTTCTTAAGAATACTGTCGATCCCCCGATTTTTCTCGCTAAAACCTTTTATTAAAATTATTTACGCATGTATCTTGGTGGAAGGCATTTTGCGTTCCTGCCTTGACATGTGATTGGCTTTCTGGTTTTACGTACACACTGTGACAAATTAAACAGTCGTGTGTTCATCCACAGTGCAGTCACAGCTACAGCTGCGACACATCATGGCAAAGTCGTTGGGCATTCGGGTCGCGTTCACGCGCCGCAGGGTGCGGGAACAAAAGCGTTCGAAACAAAATAGACTTCTCACCATTTTGTTCCGAACGCCTTTGTTTGTTTATTTGTTCCGGAGCGTGAAAGCGCGTTTCCCGGCACGAACTCTTCGCATTGACAGTGCTACGACGGCATTTTGTTATCGGCAATTGTTTTTTCCAGTGCGCATGCAGTGGGCATCGGGTACAACAAAAGCCCCAAGTATGGAGCTCCGCTTCCGGTTTGCACGCAGCGGACCCAGGTTCGATTGTTGCGGGCGGCGGGAAATCTTTTTCGAGGATTTGGCAACATCGACGACGGACGCCTACATCGCCAAAAACGCCAACTAACTACACACTACTAACAACTACCACTACAACATCAACAACGAACGTCATTTCCAGTGATGGGCAAAGCCCATAACAGCTATTGCCTGTAAGACACGTTTACCCCGCCAATACCAATCTCAAGATAGAATCAATCAATCAATCAATCAATCAATCAATCAATCAATCAATCAATCAATCAATCAATCAATCAATCAATCAATCAGTAAGAAAGAAAATCAATCTTAATTTGTGACGCATATTGAACTCAGACTTTGGAACAGCATGACCGGCCATGCCAGAACTTACTAAAAATGTCAGTTTCAGGATGTATCTTAATAAGTGATGCTGAGGCCGCAGATGAACTGGTGTGTTGTGTCGTATATATATCTTATGCAGCCGAACACACACACACACTCGCTCTCTACTCCACACAAATATTCACACACACAAATGCACACACGCACGCTATTATACATCTACGAGTCAACCTATATCGTTCGTTCGTTCGTTCTTGTGTTTCATCGTGTAAAGCTTTATTCGGTCTAGAGTTTCAAAACATGCCCATTCTAACCAGTCCTATGGTACATTTTCGTTTTTGCGCATTTCCAACTCCTGGTTTTCTCCGAAACACAACCGCCGATTTCTAAATCCCTACTCCAACTCGGTACCCGACTTGCGTGCGCCATTGGCGAACTTAGGCGCAAATGAAGCTCGCGCTCACCGAAAGCACCGTTTTCCCGAGCTTTGGACGACAAAAAATTTAAGCCCTCAATCCAAGCTCGCTCTAGCTCGAGCGACGTGATCCTAGAGGAGCTTTTGCTGCAAAGGTTGGGATTCGTGAACCGCGGTTCAACAGGAAACCTAAGTTAACCGCTCCTTACGTTGGCTAACATTCTAGAGTCTATATTCAAAACCGTCGTTTCATTTGAAATAGAAGTTCCGAAGTGCAATTCGGACGCGTAAATAAGTACGCGAGAATGGCCGGCTCTTAAAAGAGCGCAAAACTTCTTTTTTTTAAGCATTCAGGCAAGGTACAAAGCTGTCCGCCCGAAATGTTTTTTCAGCGCAATATTTCCGCAATGGCCCGCTCTCTCGCCGAGTACTTCTATTATAAGCACCTTTTCAGCCCTCATTGGCTGGAGAGATCATTTTTGAGGTGAGCGTTGACTTTAAAATTGTTGTTGTATGCCTTTATTAATCTTTCGTTAGACATATTTTAACTCGGAGTGTGTTCAATGGCTGGATTTTATGAAAAAGTATAACGCTCGGGTGTGACGACAACGCGTTACACGGCATACCAAAGCAACACAAAGGATGCATAGCCCGCGTCAGGCCATGCACGAGCATTCAAAGCGCACAAAATATTAGTCA